>BQNB010103973.1:0-23916 GCA_026074375.1 Tanacetum coccineum
TAATTATATAAAAGTTAAGTAAACTTATTAGTTTTCATGTTTTTAATAACTTATTAATTTATCTAAAAGTAACCATACACTTTATATTCCGAAAAATTTATATATTTTTGTAAAAGAAATAAGATATATGGTGTTGTTATTTATAGATATTAGTTCTCGCGAACGCGCAAGGGACTATCCTTTCTATTGCTTTCCCTTTCTTTTAATTCTCTAATTAATTTTGAAATAAAAGTATGAGTTGTTGTGATATATAAATGAATACACGAGATTATATACGTGTGAATGACTTATGTTATTCCTCTTTATGAGATTAAGTTAAGATGTCTGAAACAATAAATTTTCTTACTGGCTATCTTCAATAACGACTCATGTTATTCCTCTTTACATGTTTTTCTCACGCGTATACGGGTTTAAAAATTAAATACAGCTTGATAGCCTATCAACATTAATGGCCCAAGCTCATTAATAACATGCTCGGATCAAGCCTAAAACAACAGCCCATCAGCTAATCACCTGATGGCGCCTCATATACAAACTCAGGCCACACATGGCCTAGTAACTTATCCCATACACATGACTGCTCATGTAGGGGACCATTGTCTCCCAATTGTCACTAACAGTTAAGGAGGTACCATCTGACACCTGAGCAATGGGGTGCGCAACCAACACTCAGTTATACGAGCTAAGGAAAATGGTCACACCTGTCCTCCTTATCTACTCTCTGATTATCAACGTGTGGCCTTCCTATAACCGTTGATCACTCCCTAAAGGGGTTATCTCTAAACTCTAATGCTTCCCTTTAAATAGAAAGCTTTTATAACTTTTTGAATTAAGTTCATTCACTTAGCACCAAACCGTTACATATAGTAACTCCCACACAACACAAAGATGGTTTGTTCAAGTGTTACCCAAGCTTTATGATCCTTATCATACCATCAGGGCCTTATCATTCAGCACGGGAAACCAAGCAACACAACCATCCTAAATCCTTTCTTAAACATATTTTATATGACATACGTAAACATGGCGCCATCCGTTAGAGACATCATAAAAACAACTACAAATTTTAAGCTTTTTGACACTTTTTGTGGCAAAAAAGCCTCAGAACACCACTTTCTTTCCTTCTTTCACTCAGTTTCTTAACAAAAAATAACCGGTGAGAAAGCCCCCTCAACTTGCATACAACACCCTCCCATGACGAGCACCAAGCTCCCAGACCTAATTTTAAGTACAACCTCCTCAAGAAGTCAAGAGGCTCGATAACTCATGGGTCCCAGGATATGGTATTAGAAAAGCAACCTCCACGGGTTCGGGTTAAATAAAGGGCTATGGCCTCAGGTTAAATAGGGAAGCAAGCAAAGCTTCATTCAGGCAACTCCGACTACTTTGGCTTGCTTAAAATAGCTAGAAACAAAAAGGTTGACTAGTTTTTAAGTAAACACAAACCCAACTATCTACTTTTTATCGCATTCCCATTTACCTATTAGCCCTAGAGCACTATACCCTAGCCCTGACATCCAGACTAACATACCTGACCTAGTTGATAGAGATGCCCTAAAACTATCACATAACTTAGGGCCCCAAAATAGTATTTGCTCTACGGTAGGTAGACAAATCGTAAAAATCCTTGTAGGGGAGACTTAATAGTATCACCTTAGCGCACTAAACCGTACTCATATTAGGTATGAAAACCCCAGGGTACAGCCTATCACATGGGCACCCACATAAACACACCTTGGAAACACACACAGGGTCATTGACATTCAAGGGTCGAATCAAGTCATTTATGAAGAACAAGTAGAGAGTGTTCACATGATTCATTCATGGCACTGAGGTAGTAAAAGGGGTAGCAAAGTTATGGAAAACTGGTTACATGTCCCGTCATGAAGCATTCCATGGGACACCTTCATCCCATCATCCGAACCGGTTATCATCACAACAATGATAGCCTCATACACGGTTACTAAGATATACATGGATGGGGGCAGTTCAGTTGATATAATATACGAACACTACTTCAACAAGCTACCTGAGTGCATTAGGTCGCGCCTCAGGCCACCTATAACACCGTTAATTAGTTTCTTAGGTGAGAGATCTTATCCTGAAGGCATAGTCGATCTCGTACTCACAATCAGATCATAGCAATTTCATATTGTCAAGTCTACATCTAAGTACAACATCATACTGGAAAGAACCACCATCCAGAAGCTCAGTATGGAGGTGTCAACAATCTGATTAGTGGTCAAATTCCTTACAGAAGCAGGAATCACAACAGTTAGAATCGACTACTAAGGCAGAGATGCAAGCTTAGCAGCAATCATGGAGGAAAGCAACACAGGGGAGATCGCGTAGGAACCTATTCTAGGGGACACTCTTAAGGATCCACCTTGAATACCCAGATATCCCATCACAATCGGTACTGACCTATCACCCTAGGTGAAAAACCAGCTCATTCAGCTACTAGCAAACAACCTCAACGTCTTTGCCTGGAAGCCCTCAGACATAACCGACATTTCCAAGAAACTAGCAGAGCATAGCCTAGGGCTCAACCAATAAGAAACAAGCCGAGCAAAAGCCTATGGCTACAATACCAACACCAATATTTGTAGAAACAAACAGACATTGTCTTTCTCTTGAATGATCTCAGGCTATGGACTCTCAGGTCACCGACATAATCAAGGCATGCATTTTATGATCGGTCCAATACCAAACCTAGGTCGCAAACCCCGTCCTAGTCAAGAAAAGCAACGGTACATGGTGTATGTATGTCGACTTCACACACATGAACAATGCATGCCCAAAGGACAACTACCTATTTCCTTTAATCGATTGGCAGGTAGAGTCCCTAGCCGACCTCAAATACAAATGCTTTCTTGATGCCTACGAGGGATACCATCAAATCCTGATGAAGAAATCTGACGAAGAGAAGACAACCTTCTACACCAACCAAGGGTTATTTTGTTACATCAAGATGTCATCCGATCTCAAGAACGCCGACGTAACCTATCAGACACTGATAGACAAGGAGTTCAAAGCTCAAATCTGCGTTAACCTGAAAGCACATGTCGATGATATGGCCATCAAGAGGAAGATAGAAGATTCCTTATAACACGAAATTAGCGAGACATTTCATAACCTTTGAAAGATCAACATGAAGCTGAACCCAGCTAAATGTACTTTCAGAGTCGAAGAGGGTCAATTCATGGTACACATCATCGACGTCATGGGAATTAGGGAAAACCCTAAGAAGATTTAGGTAGTCCTCGACATGAAACCACCCAAGAACCTTAGAGTAATACAAAGCCTTAATAGGAAACTCACAACTCTCAGCTGGTTCCTATCTCGAGCATCAGAAAAACAACTACCGTTATTCAAAGTCTTGGTCGTGTGAAACAAAACCAGAGTCTTCGAATGGACTGATGAAGCTCAAGCGGCATTCTCCAAGTCCTTAATATATTCCTAACTAAGCTACCACCCTGACCGTTCCTATCCTGGTGAAACCCTCACACCTGTATCCTATTGTCCCCTTTTAGAACCCATCGGTTACAGTGCTGCTGATAGAAAGAAACACATCCAGAATCGATTCTACTCTTCAGCAAGTCCTACCAAGACCATAAATCAACTACCCTCCGCACAGAAGCTTGTCTTTCCTTGCTGATGTCATCAGTTGATTCAAGCAGTATTATCAGGCTACTCCGATACATTCCTACATACAAACCACTGAAATAGGTTTAACAACCATGAGTATGACATACAACATGTCAAAAAGGCAATCGAGTTGAGTGAGTATGAAATCACCTTCGGATCCGGACAATTAATCTAGGGAAAATCATGGTAGACTTCCTTGCCAAGGTAGATACGCCAGCTACATCACAACCGGCAAGAAGTCTACAATGCTTGCGAAACCCAGGGGACACGACAAAGAACCTAGGACTCTTCACACTGATGGCGCGTCAACCAAGCAATTCAGGGCAGTTTGTGCTCAGAATTCCGCCAGGACACGATTTTGCGTATGCTCTTAAGTTTGACTTTGAAGCCTCGAACAACAAAGCAAAATATGAAGCATTGCTAGCAGGCATACTGTAACACCCACATGAGAAAACTTGAAATTTAAAAATTTAAAACACGACAAGAAACTTTATGAATCAATATCACGACAAGTTATCACACGAAATTAAAATCTACGAATCATGAACACACGAAGGTACGAAATATGACATAAAAATAAAACTACAAAACTTCTTTTGGGCTCATGGAGATTTCGGCAAATGCACAAAGAAGAGAGCCCAATCTTGTTAAGCAAGTCCAAGCCCAAGCCCATAAGCTTAAACTCAATATAATTAACAAGTTCTTTTATCTCATTCATTGTACAAGAATTTAAAAATAAGAAACCCTAAACCATTCTACAACCGGCGGCACCACAAAGGGAAGGAAGGAACAAGTTTTGATCTTTGTTCGTGGAATCATCGTGTTTTCTACCTCTATTCCATCCTCGATCTATTCCCGTAATTGGTAAACCATGAAAACCCTTTCATTGTTTTTTTTTCTATAAATTATTATGCATGCATGAAAATAAATCTCAAGAAATAATAAGAAGTAAACTATGATATGAAAAATAATTTAAATCGATTCATGTGTTGGTGTTGTGTGGTTCGCGAGTCGAAGGAAAAACAAGCCGAGTCCCCAAGGGGTACTCGACACATATGTGGTTTGAGGATTGATATTCGAGTAACCTTTGGGCCCAAAAGAAAACAAGCCGAGACCCCTATGGGGCTCGGCATATATATACATGTTGACATAAAGGTTACTTTTCGTTGGGCTATAACCGAACCAAGACCAAGCCGAGTACCTCTAGAGTACCGGCACATAACAAGTTTATGTGGATCATGTCCGCGTGCGTTGTTTCGACCCATAGAACCAAGCCGAGACCCCTATGGGCTCGGCATACATGTTTTGAAATTGGGAATTGTTGTTCGCTGGGTATTGTTCGAACCGAGACCAAGCCGAGTTCCCCTAAGGGACTTGGCACACACATGTACACTTCTATTTATTCACGTCTAGTAGTGTAGTAACCGACAAGAACCAAGCCGAGTACCCTAGTACTCGGCACACGTATATACATTGTTTTATTAATCATGTCGCGTGCGTGTTCGAACCAAGGCCAAGCCGAGACCCCAAGGGGTACTCGGTACACATATGTTGTTTGGGATTGATGTCCGAGTGACCTAAGACCAAGAGAACCAAGCCGAGACCCTATGGGGCTCGGCATACCTTCCTTTTGGTGTAACAAGGGCTCGGTTTACATAAGGGCTTATGATATTCATTGTTTTCGGCTTAAATAAAAATGGGATTATAAAACTCAATGATTTTTGGTTCATATAAGGACTAAATGGGCTTAAATATTTCCGGGTTACATGTGGGCTTATGGCTTAATAACTTTCCGCGTTATATATGGCGATGGCTTAGTTGATTTTCGGTTTGCATATGGGCTTATGGTTAAGGTTGTTCGGCTTAAAATGGTGGGTTTATGAACTAAATTAAGTCGGGCTTATGGTTAGCTTAAGATGGGCCGTGTGGCCCAAGACCAGGCCGAGGCCAATGGGCTCGGTAACATATGTGTATGATCGTGACTGGGTAATTTATGAAAACTACAACCGTCGGGAAATTGTATAATTACTCTAAGTGTCTTTTAAACCCTAACTTTAATAAATTTCATTTTTAAACCATAAACTTTCAGGTAATGGCAATATTGACCCCTAATTTATGGAAATGACATTCTAGACCCTTAAACTTGAATGAACTACAATTTTACCCTTGAAATCAGGAAATACATTTTGTCCAATTAGAATTAAATCACACAATTATAACCAAAGCATATTCAATTAACATGTTATCTAACTATTTAAAATAGAATATTATATAATCCAAGACACAGAAATGAAACCTGCTAATTTTAGAAAGTTCTATTAGGGAAACCTGCTATTTTTGGAAAGCTGCTATTTATAGAAACCTGCTATTTTTGGAAACTTACTAAATAAGGAAAGTTACTACTTTTAGAATACCAAGCATAACAAGATACAAATCATGGTATCCAATAATCTAAGAAATGTACAAGTATACTAATCAAGGAAAGTTGCCAAAAATAGAAAGCTGCCAAAAATGGAAAGTTACTAAAAATAGAAAGAAACTTAAATCATGCACAAGTAACTTATACAAGCTCTTTATCATGTAGCACGCGTGAAGACGGAGTAAATACTTTCTGTTTTTCTTCTCACTGCTTCATTTCCAGGTACGCATATTCCCGTCCTTCAGTAAGGACATTCCTTCTATCATGGATTCATTTTCCCAGAACGCTATGCTTCCCATTTCTATGTTTTGCCATGATTTATTCCATGTTTATTTCATGTCCCACTGCCCGAGCTATATATATATGCATGACCATGATTTATTGTCTACCACCTATTATGAGGTACCATGACCATGACACTTGAGGCACCTGTGTCATGACTCTTTCGCGTTGAGAGTGATTTCACGCGGCGTCCCTTTTCATTTACTTTATTCATGTCTGGCCATTATATTCAGCGTATGGTTGCATCCTAGTTTTCATGTTTATACGTTCATGTGATTGGTTGGTGTGGCTCCTACATCCCATCACATTGAGTTATTCCCTCCCCCATTTTATTAATAAGAGTCACCCCTCGTAGTACATGTTGAGGCATCCCCTCTAACTTTAAGCATGTAGCACGTTATTATTAGTATGATTATATAAGCTCGTAGGCAAACCTTATTGCTATGTTTATGCTACCTATGAACATTCCATTATACTTTTACATCTTAACAACCATGTTTTACATGTTCATTGCTATTCTTCATGACATATTTCTCCAGGTTCCTCATGACACTCATGAATCTTTCCGCTGCTTTATATTCCTTATCCAGGACTTATGTTTATTATTTCATTATCATTATATCCGTTCACTGAGCGTTATGCTCAGCCGTATTCTTTTCATGTTTCTTACGGCAGGTAACTAGAGGGAGTTGGGCATGAGAGATTGTGCTTAGGAAGAGACCCTTTAGCTTCCCTTCTATTATCGTTGACACTTGCAAGACTTATGTTTTGGACACATGTTTTGTTCTTCAAACTTCCTTTACGTTTATGCATGTTAAACTTCATAATGGGAGCCGATGTTTGTTTCCGGCTTTCCACCTTGTTACGTTATCAGTTATGTGTTATGCCTTATGAAGTGATGCCTTTCATCAGAGAGGGGTGTTACACTTACACATAGCCAAAATGATTTAAGTCAAACGAATCCAAGTATTTACAGACTTGATGTGTCGTTATGTGGTGTTTATTTAAGATAGTTCAAGTTTTAAATTTATATTTTGCCAACTTAACCAAAAATAACACTTTAACGGGCAGTGTACCTGGTCGGTGGTAGATTCGTGGTAAGTAGGGTGTCGAACACTTAAAGCGAGGTTAAATCTCTCAATTTATTTATATTTTGGTTATCTAATCTATGTTAATTCTAATCTAAGTCAAACCTATGCTAATCCTATGTTAGTTCTAATTCTAATTCTAACAGGTAAAAAGGGGTTTCAGCTTGAGAGACTGGCACAGGTTTGTTTTGGTGACTACAATCAATTCAAGACACTTTAACCCACGCAAGCAAATTAACAGAAGATAAAAGAGTGGTCGAGCCTTATGATAGAAAACTGTATTAGCCATCATTAATCCGATTAGAAGTTGGTTTGTTTATTCAGTGCAATGATTACTTATCTCGAAGAGGCATATCATTCTTAGACTTAGGCGGGACTTCATCCTAAGACCTAGACACATTAATTATGTCACAATTAAAGCATCCGCATAAAGCATCCTTATTACTTGATTATAATCTATCTTAGGGATTAAAGCAATGGTGATCTTGTTAAACCCTAGCTCATAGAGACTTTACCCACTTACTGCTTAATGGCAATTTATACTCTAGTAGTCCACTTGTCCAACTATCTAATGGAATCAGAACATTATTTGTTGAATTATCTAGATTCACCTACTAGTCAACATGTTCAATAAACCAAAGGCAATTTTCGTTAACTAGTTAAGCCAGAAGCGTATCCTTAGCACGATTTTAGAAGGACAATACTTGTGATCCTATGATTCTAGATGTATAAATCACTATATGGAGAGCTATCCCGGCATCTAGATTACTTGGTCCATATCACTAGATCCAGTTGAATGATAGGTCGCATACAAAAGCACGTAAACAAGTATAAATTGATAAACATAAACAAGCATGCAATGATAAATTAAGCAATCGAGATATAAACAAAACCAAACATTCAGATCTTTATAATAATGGCTAATACCCGAAGGTATTAGCCTTCAAACATCATAATTAATACAAGAGTAATTGTTTTAGCCAAGGTAAACTAACCGAGTTAACGAATGATACCAAAAACTGACGAGTACAAAATATAAGAAATAATAAGCGTTTCTCTAATGGATTGAATGCTTGCCAAACCTCTTCTGCTCTTTTTCTCCTCTAAAAATCAACTTTTATATTTTAGGTGTCGAGAATATGATTTAGCACACTTAAAACCTGTTTTTAAGTTTTGTATTTATAGGGTCTGGAAGTCGGTTCGATATGGCGTATCCAAGGGATTGGATACGCGTATTAGAGTATTCTTGAGTAGGGACCACGTTTGATATCTTCCAGAATATTGCATATACAAACTTCATATGACGTATTGACACTTCTGGAAACAACATATTTAAAAAATAAAAAAAAAAAAAAAAAAAAAATAAAAAAAAAAAAGGATCTTCTTTCCTTTGTGGTCTTTGGGTGAGTGCGCACGGATACGTCAGTATCTTCCTTGATGGATACGGCTATTAGGTCTTTAAATAGTATCTTCAAATATCCTTATTTAAGCTCCAGAATGCGCGCTTTTTACTAATATTCACCAAGTACTCCGTAATTACTGTAATTCTCAAATATAAATGATTAAGTAACAATTCTTTGAAATAATTATATAAAATGGGTTAAATATATGGGATAAATGATGTTATAAAATAGACGTTATTTGATGTCATCCAATATCCCCCCACTTGAATCCTACTTGTCCTCAAGTAGCCTTTAGAAGTCTATAAAAAAATGTATCCCTAAGGATATTTTCTATTAAAGCATTTATTTGATCTATGACAAGTACACAACCAAACACCTCACGAAATAGGAAGATGAAAACACTCAAATCACTCAACTAATTTAGTGTAACATGTACTAATCCTACAATTGCTCCGATCGCGACGAGTATTCTATCATAAGCTTGGCAAGGATACACATCTCCACCACTAAAGCTAAGGAGTAACAAGTTTATAAAGGTAAATATGGGTTTATATGAGAAGGCTTAGGGTCGATTACTCTAACTAATCTTTATCGATACCAATATTCTAGGAGGGCGACAAAGACCACACATACACACCCGTAACGTTGGGATAGACACATCTGACTACTCACTCCCACCTCGAATAAGATAAAGAGTAGGAATAGTAGAGTAATATAGGTTATGGATCTTCTAACTTTCACCAATAGTAATAAACCAACAAGGCAGCCGAGACATGCATACATGGCTGTAACGACGGAATAGACATACACGCTCGATCACATCCTCATTCGCGTAAAACCCATGGTTAATGATTAGGAAAGGGAATTAAATTGTTGTTTAAATAAAAATTACGAAACAAATAGATTAAGTCTAAGATTACAATTTTCTAGACACTTTTTCCCGACCGTTACCATGATAAAGACACAACTATTTACAACGTCTTGATCATAGATAAAAAACAACAACCTAAGTTGGCGTTCTCGTAATGGTCAACTTCCTAATCATCCCATACTTTACATACTTTACAATGTAAGTGGCGATATCTTCCACTTTATACAATACTCTACATCATCGATTTGTATCAACGAATAATCGATCCTTCGTGTAATTCCTTCAGTAGTTGCGAAACGATTACCTTCAAACTTTCCTTCTCTTTTTTCGTTGCAAATTTTCTAATTTTTTTGATTTTTTTACTAGCACTATACTACGAAACTCGGTGTAGTTTCATCATCTTTACGATCATAATAATTCTAGATAATTCCTTCTGTAATTCTTCGTTCTTCGGACGTACCATTAATTGCGATGGTAGCAAAAATACATGAGTTTTGACTATAATATACATTCCCATTTGCAATGTGTAAATTTCTTCCAACCGTACCAAAATAGACACAAGACTCGGGAAATACAAACTTTCCACTTTAAGCAACTAGCAACTGTAAATAAACTTATTCTAACATGGTAGGCTAAGGTGTAAAGGTGTAACGAAACAAATAATTGGTGTAGTTATTAAAGGATTGGCTCTACGGGTTGTTCTAGGGGTATCTTACTCTTAAAATGAGAGTAAACAAAGGGTTTATATGGGGGTTAACTAACTGGTGTAGTTAGTTAAACATGTATAGGCTTTTTAGTGTAATCCTAGATATTTACCAGTTTGAAAAAGTCACTCTATCTATAAAAAATAGTGCTTATTATTATGGTCTCGAATAGATATACCAAGCCAAGTTCTAAAATTTACTATAGTCACTGGCACACTCATATTTTTGTGAAATTTGGGTAAACATTTAGAAACGGATAAGTCTAAATCCTCACAATATCTAACAAGGGTTATGTGTGCAAGGTCATGTGGATAATAATTTCACAAAAAGTATGCTAAATTTTTATAAAATTTAGGCATAAATTAGGCATATTAAGCATATTATTGTGAAAACAAGGACAAGTAAGCGTTTTAATTCTCCTCCCCCACTTGAGATATACAACGCCCTCGTAGTATAAATATGAAATTAAATACAGGAAATATAAAGAATTAGAACGGGAAACTCCCCTGAGATTTGCTCGGTATGATCCTCCATGTTGCGTTTATAAGCAAGAGCGTTTGAATCCTAGCACGAACAACATACACATAGTAATTCTAGAATATAAGCATACCACTAATCACGTTGCATTGCTCAACAAGCTCCTGTATCAATCAATAAGAAAACAATGCAATTCTATCTCGGTTGTACCTGCTTGGTTAGAAAATAAAATCCTAGAAAGCGAACAAGAAATTGATACGCCGTATGGTTTCGGTCGGATACGCCATATCTTAACTTGTGTTAAAAATCCTAAGTACGAGTCAGATTAAGTAATACGCTGTATTCGTTTAACGAATATGTCGTATAGAAAATCTGACAGAAAAGTTTTTAAATGCAGAAAATTAAAAGACTAGATAACGTCCAGACAATCCATACGCCGTATGGGTTTTAAGTTAATACGATGTATTCATCTTAGGAGACCAGTTTTTTGAAATTAACAAAGTAAAGGAAACATACCTTGGTACGCCGTATTGATGTCTGGGAAAACAGACTCGATAATAATAAATAACATTCTTGGGTTGTCATCCAGGACGCACTTTTGTTTTCAGCGAAGTCTTTAAGTTATACTTTTTCTTCAGCTTCTCTTTTCATTCATCTCATGCACGCTAAATGTGCCCGCCATGTAAACCAGTTCTTTTTTCTTTCTTGCCGTCTTCTTATCTCGGATGTAATCGGGGTCCTCAATTCAATCTCCTTTGTACAAACCCTTTAAAGCTTTTTGTATGCATGTGAGATTCCATTATTCTTATCTTTTCTCCTTACCTTCAGTAATGGAGGGATTTTGTTGCATTGCTTCATTAGTGTGGCTTTAAAACCCATATGGTGTATCGCAACCATTTGGTAAGTTACTCATCATCACCATTGTAAATGGTAATTATCCCTTCGAACCATCTTGCTTTAATTCCAACTTCTCTTAAAAATGGATGGCCAAAAATAACATCGCCCATTCCTTCATCACTATAAGCATCCATATCTTCTAAAACAGTAAAATCCGTCACAATAGAAAAGGTTCCAACAAAAATAGGCACATTCATTAAAGCTCCTACAACATTATTCCCTTTGTACACCATCTTCTCTTTCATTATAGAATTATGAAACTTTTTGGACATCACATTGACATATAGTTTTGGGAAAAAGTTAGCTTGTGTAAATTCAATTCCTATCATGCAAGAAAACTTTAAGTTGTGAGCACAATATATATGGATCTTTTTATCATAGTCGCAATAACTAGGGTAATCATCAAATTCCAACATTAAGTTCATATCCCGAGTTCTAAATTCCTCAACTTACATCACCATACCCAATGGTGGCCATTAAATCATCAAACCTTGATTTCTCCTAAGTCTTAAATGGTTCGTTAGAATCATTTTAGTTCAATGTAATCTTCAAGAAAGGGTTTAATGATCTAATTAAACACCAAGTCTCTCCCATATAAGCCCTAACTTTTTAAATCAAGTTCCATTCTTTCTCTTAAACTTAGCATGTAGACCCTCTTAATTAAACTACTAGCAGGTTTAACACTTGTGAAAACAATCTTTTCTTCCCCGACCGCTCAAAGTAATCTTCCTTTTTTTTTGTAACAATCAAGTTCTTAGCACGGTCGAATAGACAAAAATGTCTTTTGTTTTAGTTTTTTTTGCATTTTTTTCTTTCCGAGGATCAAGGGCACTTTGATATCCTCGGGCATATCTAGAATTATAAAGTCTACTAGGAAAACAAATTTACCAATTCCTACTAGTACGTTTTCAGCTATTCCTTTTAGATATTTCACAGTCCTGTCTGCTAATTCAACTGTCAACTTGGTGTGAGCTAATTCGCCTAATCCTAAGTTAAGGTAGGTCGAGAGAGGCATAACACTAACGCTAGCTCCTAAGTCAACAAGGGCATTATCAAAGCATACATTATTAATAAAGTAAGGTAAAGTGAAACTCCCTGGTCTTTCTCCTTTTAGGGTATGGATGTGAAGCTTCAAAGTAGGCTTTCGACAATTGTGGTCCATATGATCCCTTCTTTTATTCACAATAGTAACCATTCAAACAAATTAGAAACGGAGTCGTCGTTTGTCTTGTCTCGTACATGAGTGTACATTTTGTCAAGTGAGATTTGGCTTATTGGGAAGACCAATACGAACGTAAAGGGTTAATGAGAATCAGCTTCAATAGTAGTTGAAATCAACTTGACTTGATCTCCTGGGTTCGCTTCAGTAGAGCTAGGTAGACTTCCAAACCCTCTTTTCTGTAGTACCTTTCTCATTTGCCCGATTTGGATTTCCAAAGTTTTAATAGATGCTCCTTGGTTTTGAATGGCAGCATCCGTCGAAGCTCGATTTTCTTTAATCAAATTGGAGTTTTCTTCGTGTCTCTTTGCTGATTCACTCATGAATTTGCTCAGGGTATCTTCCATAGATTGCCTTCGTTCTTGGTATGAAGGATTCGCATTGTTCCTTTGATAGAATCCTGGAGCTGCTGCTTTATAAAATCCTCCTTTGAAAGGTCCACCAAATTGCCTGAAAGAAAGCTTCATTTTAGGTTTTGTCCCTTCTTCTGTTTGAGTGGATAATATTTGGTGTAATGGGGTTCCTTGTGCATTGTTCGTATCCAACGTTAATCAGCATAGACATAGACTTTTTCATTCACTTTCTTGATCTCTCTCCCAAGATTGTTCAGTTGTGATTGTATAGCTGCTAATCCGTTAGAAGTTTCAGTACTTCTTGATCTAGATGTTTCATTGTGCCATTTTGGAGAATATTCAGCCATTTCTTGGATGGCTACCTTTTCATCAGCAGCAGTCTTGGATGGTATAGCACCTCTTGAGTCAAGAATTTATCGAGTAGGAATTCCCAATCCATTATAGAACAAGATTACCTCTTGCATCTCCGTTAAATAGTGTTGAGGACACTTCATCAAGAGTTTTTTTAAATCGCTCCCATGCTTGGTAAAGGTTTTCATCTGGTTCTTGCTGAAAGATGTTGATTTCCTCCATCTTCTTTACAGTTCGAGCAGGTGGGCAATATTTGTTCAGAAATTTTGTTTTAAGACCATCCCAAGTTGTGATTGAACCAGTTGGTTCGTTTCTTAGCCAACGGCTTATGGCTCCAGTTAAGGACATAGGGAATGGTCTAAGAATCACTTGGTCTATAGTAATATTTGGAATGTGGAATAGATCGACTATCTCAGTGTTTGTTCGCATCTTCATGATCCGAACCGCTAAAGGTGTTAGTTCGTAGTTCCTTAAGAAATTGGCACTTTAGCTCAAAGTTATCATTGTCTTTAATTTTGGGCCTAGCAACTCCCGATCCATAGTCAGCTCGGGTCTTGCTCATGTACTGCTCCATAGTTTCCGCCATTGTTTCCGTAACTTCTTCCTCCGAGTATTCTTGGTCAGAAAGTAAATTAAAATCAGGTGATCTCAACTCGTCAAGACTTAGTGTCTTGAAGTGTCTCCTAGATGATCGAAATTCTTGTTCAGGTTCTTTGTAAGGTGTTAATAGTTTGTTTGTTGAACTCCTTGTCATGCACTACCTGAAACAAGGGATAAATAATCAGTAGGATAGGCTCTTTTGGATAGAATTTTTTTAGCACGAAAATAAAATATAAAAACTTAGGTCCTGATTATGTTATAGATGATCAATACGCCATATCCAATGGAAGTGGATACGCCATATTAATCGATTGAGTGAATATGCTGTATTGGACATAAAGTTGGATACGCCGTATCTAATGGAAGTGGATACGCCGTATCGAGTTATCGACCAGAACAGTGTATTAGCAAACCAATTAAATTAAACACACAAATATACAAACAAACAATTAAACTAACAAATATACAAAATATACAGAATATATGTAACACCTCCAAATTAGGTTGCAGCGGAATAAGGGTCCGGGGCGTGTTACTTCATAGATCAATAACACAAGATGTATATAGAACGACCAAAAAGTTGTTTAAAACTGATACATTGGATTTAACAAAGTATTTGTTACATAAGCCGAAGCTTCACTTGTCCACTTGTTCAAAATACAAAGATTTCTAGCCCATAACAGTTATACAAAATGTAATGCGACAAAATCTTTAATGCATGATATCCCAATCAAAACCACCAATGTATCTCTTGCACCTCGTGCTTACTGATCCCCTGAAAAACATTGCTTTAAAACGTCAACAATAATGTTGGTGAATTCATAGGTTTGATAAATCATATATTGTAGGACCACAAGATTTCCCAAGTGTATGATAATGCAACAGATGCAGACATCATATAAATGTAATTACGTTGCCCTAACTCATGACACTAAAGCTCTGAAAAAAACATAAATGGGAATACCATATAATGGCCTTCATTGCCGTGATGATGTCTACGCAACATCCTACGTTTCGACATGGTATCGTTTGTTTGCCCAGTGATAGCTAATCACCCGAACGGGGATGTCAATCCCAATAGATCTATTCATAACATTCGCGCTCACAATCCAGTAACTGACAGTTCATGATAATGGGCTCAACTAGGGTTATCGCTACTTAGGCAACACGTAATCATAATATAAAACTTAACCACTTGTGTCCAATTATAAAACATTGCATGTTTCTCACCCCAAAAACTTTGTAAAACAAAAGCATGTAAAACGTGGGGCTATGAACTCACCTTGAGTGAGCGTATGTCAAGTATATCACAGATAATGCGTCACGCAAATCGTCAGATGCAACCTATTTAAATTAAGGTCGTATAAGTACCATGTACT
The DNA here is from genome assembly GCA_026074375.1 of Tanacetum coccineum. NCBI lineage: Eukaryota > Viridiplantae > Streptophyta > Magnoliopsida > Asterales > Asteraceae > Tanacetum > Tanacetum coccineum. Next base: position 15,692 of record BQNB010103973.1, read on the forward strand.
TCGATTAACCAATATCATATATTCCTATATAGCTCATCATACTATCGTTCGGGCTATCATAATTAAGAGGTCATGTAGTGAACGTATGAGGAGCTAGGACACTTTAAATCGTAAATCCAACAACTCGTCGATACGCCACCCCGAAGAGGCCTCATTATGAAACTCCCTAGTAATATAGCACTTTGCTTAACTAATACCACATATAGGTCTATATAGTTCAATCACCATCTAATTGTTTTGGTAAAATTGTGTTTAATAAGTAAAAACGTTTATAATTACCGTTTTAGTAAATATAGCATAACTTTTGCGTTTTAAGCCCGATTTTGACGTTTCTTATGCCCACGCTTTCGTACTAAGACGAGTGATCAAAATATTACATTTTTAATTTTTCAACATTCTGTGATGAATAGTGTTTTTACTGTTCACAACAGCTCATACACTTATTTTTACGTTTTAATTAGCGTGAAACCCGTAAATGTCGTATCTTATTCGTTATAGCTCCGTTTTTAGCGATTCTTTCGAGCACGTTCTCGTAATTGAAAGTTCTATTGATTTATGAGGTTTACAAAAATAAAAGTTTCTGCATGAATGGTAACTTTTATAAAAATTGTTTTATAAAAGTATTAATTGTCGTGTAATTTGTTAAAAATACTAAACTTGCTGTTTTATATAATTTTTATAAATTGTTTTATAAAAATTCTTTTATAATTCCGTTTATTTATCGTATAACTTGTTTTTACCGTAACTTTTTTGTTATTTATCCGTTTTTCAAGTTTCTTAGCTTTTTGGAATCGTCATGAGACGTACTATTTTATAAAAATATAAAGTGGATATGTTTATTTTCGAATTTTGGACAGAAAGTTTGAATGGCTTTGTTAAGTCCATAACTAACCTTATTTTTATACTTTCCCACTTTTGTATTCTACCACAAATCTTATATACCATATATGTTATATATCATACATATATTAGAGTCCATAGTTCCATATATTGTCCATTTGTCCAAGTTACCAAGATGTACAAGTCATAAACATCTCATGAAAACATAAACTTTACTTAAGTACCTTTTAACTACAAGTTCCTACTTGAACTTTTTATACATTAACCAAGTGTGTACAAGATTTATACTTCCAATATAACTTTATTTTAGTGATCATATAACATCACTAAAAGTCCATAAACAAGATTAACATGTCATTTGCATTTCTTTTACTTGTAACATATTAAGTTAACTTTATAAACCCTAATTTGTATTTATCCATTTTTACACCAAAACAACATGGTACAATCCTTTTACATCCATTTTAACATGATCTCATTAACATCATAACATGTTTAAAAGTGAACAAATCCATAATTACAAGTAAAAATCCTTTTTACATGTTAAAAAGTCCTAAATGGTGATTTTGCTATAAAGACTAACATATGCATAAAAACTCATGAAATGAAAAGATAAAGGTGCTAGATAACCTTAATGATGAATGATGATGTTGAGAAATAAGAGCTAAACCCTTGCTTAGACTTAAAACCAAAGCTAGCAACCAAGAAAACCCTAGTTTTCCATATAAAACCCTAGCTTTCCTTTCTTGCTTCCACACTTGTAAATGGTTAACCAATGCTTCAAATCATCTTGAGGTATCTTAGATATAATGTAGGTATGCTTGTATATGTGGTAGAAAAATTTGTATGGATTTATTAAAAGGGGTGTTTCAAGCCGTGGCCTAATAGGGAGAGAAAGGAAGAGTTTTTGATTTCTTTTCTAAGTGTTTTGTGTTGTATGAGTTCTTACCACATGAATACTTGTATATATGAGAGTTAGTTGGTCAAAAAGAATGCAATAGTGGTCTTAGAGACATAAGGAGGGTCTTAGGGAAGTTGGTCTTGGTCAAAGAAACAAGGTATGGCTAGGTTTAATGGTGTAGTGAAGTACAAAGACTAACTTGTAAGATTTTTCTCATATTTCTTGTATAAACTCCAACAAATCCGGCCTATGTATGATATATTTTTGTAATTTTTATGTATTGGGTATAAAAGTGGGTATTTGTTGAAGCGTAGAAAAGTTTTGGTGGTTCCGAGAATGCCTAAACGTATTTTATCGCGAAACGTAGCAATTTTACGTAACCAATAAAAATAAAATGAACAAAGACCATAATTATTCTCAAAATAATTATTTAATACTTGCTTGATGTAAACGTTTAATTGTTTGATGCCTGTACCATTGTCATTCAAAAATAATAGCTTACGGCGAATTATAACATAACGTTTACGATAATAAAGCAAACGCGTACAATACAAAAAAAAGTAGATTGTGGATTTATCGACGTCGTCAATGACTTGAAAACACAGGGTGTTATAATATACAAGAATATACACTAATCTAATTAATACTACTCATAAGGGTTAGATCTAATCTAATGTTAAAAACCAAAACATAAAAAAAAATCCAGAATGAATTTCAACGTCCCCCGTGCAGCGGCGCCAAAAAACCTTGATGTGATTGTTGTATGTGGTTGTTTATTTTATGAAAGTATAAATTTTTAAATTTATATTTTGGCGCCTTTAAAACCACAAAAAAAAATAACAACCTTTAAGCGGGCAGAGTATACCCCGTACGGTGGGTAATTCGTAGGGTAAGTAGGCACCAATCATGTTCGAACACTTGAACGCGATGGGTTAAATCTCTTAATTTAATTTTAAATTTAGGGTTTATCTAATCTAAGTTAATTCTAATCTAAGTCAAACCTATGCTAATCCTATGTTAGTTTGAATTATAATTCTAACAGGTAAAAGGGGGGTTTTAACCTGAGAGACTGGCTCGGGTTTGTTGGTGTTGGGAATTTTGAGTTACTACTTCCAGTACTACTTTACTACTGCTGGTTCAAGATTGATACTGTTGCTAAAGACTAAAGAAATAGACTAAGTAGTTAGTACTGCTAGTTATATTAGTTAGAGTACTTTGCCAGTAGGGACACAAAAGATATAATTGCCAGTATAGGTTAGTTACTAGTTCGTTAGTTTAAATATAAACTGCTAGAAAAGTACAAATGATAGTACTGCCAGTATAGTTAGTACTGTTAGTTAGTTTATTATTACTGTTAGTATAAGAAGTTAGTACTGCTTATGTGATATGCATGAGATATATTAGGAATAGATATGCATGATCACTTAACGCGTTTTGTAAGCCCATTAGGGTTTTCCTTGGTGTATAAAAGGAAACCTACGGTATAGTTAGACATATATCTAATTTTCATAAGAAAACACATATCTCATAGTTAGTTATTCTGTAACCTTAGCAGAATATTTGCAATTAATATATTCAAGTTTAGTATTCATTGTTCTTCTTAGTATTGCAAGTTAGATTCCGCATAACTTGTAGTATTCACAATCATAGTTTCTCTTATAGTTAGTTTAGATTTATCCAGGTTAACTAAGCTTTAACAGGCTAAGGAAGATCTGTTTATTTGGGACTTCACAAGTGGTATCAGAGCCTGTGGAGAAACTTTGAATAAGAAGAAATTTATCAGATCTAGATCTCTTCCTATAATACACAATGTCTGGTGAAGAACCTGCAACACAAAGAGCACCAAGAAATCAAGGGAACAGGAATGGAGATGCAGGGTATAGGAGCAGGGACAACACCAGAAGGACTATACTAGTGGAGACCTCTGATGCATTGGTTGTTCAGGACGATGCTTTGATTATCTAAGATGGACTGGGACATGACTGGAGTTATATAGCTCAAGATGAACCAACTGAGTTTGCTCTCATGACCTATACTGCAAACTCCTTAGGGTCTGACACAGAGGTACAATCTTGTTCTAAAAACTATGTGAAAACATATGAAAAACTTCAAAAACAGTTTGATGAACAGCGATAAACACTTTTTAAGGCTAATCTAGAAATTACAGGCTTATTAATAGGCCCTAGAATCAGTAGAAGCACAATAGTATTGTTCATGCAGAAAATGAAGTATGTCTAAAGAAAGAACAGATTGCAGTCTTAAAAATTTAAGTAAAAGACAAAAGTAATGCTGGCAAACTAGACTTAAAATCAGTAGATGAAACCTAAAGAGAAAAAGCGAATAAATTAAAAGCTAAACTAAACGTTAGAGTGGGAAACACTTCTTAAAAACTTAAATAAAACTAAATTAATAGTCAACGTGAGTGGCTAAAGATAAAACCGGTCTAGGAATAAGAGATAAATAAATGAAAATGATTCAAGTGGTATGAATTGTTAAATAGTGTATGATATCTTCATGATGGAGATGACAATCAACGAATGATAGTTCAAAAAGGATAATGGCATAGGCAGCTGTTTCGCCTCCTTTAACTGGGACCTACATACCTCACAGCTGACCTAATCGTTTTTGCAGGATTGATATTAAGTTTGATAAGCCTATATCCAAATAAATAGTGCTAGGAGTAGTCTCAAGTTGAAGCAAATATCACTCCACCTAGCAATGCTAGTGTAGAAATGCCTAGAGTTGAATCTGTTAGGCCCAGTAGAGTTATCATTGAAGATTGGGTTAGTGATGATGAGGACATTTTTCAATCTAATGATTTGCAAGCAACAGACAAACCTAGTCTTAAAAGGATTGAGTTTACTAATGCTAGGAATGAATCTGTTAAACCTAAATAAGCTGAAAAACCTAGGATAATCACTCAAAATCCTAAGGGAGATAAAAGAGAAGGAATAGAGAAAATGCCTACAAAAACTGGGGTTTAGGGATTTGGGTTTACAAAGAAATCGATGTTTTTGTTATTTGTGGAAGTTATGCCAACCTAATAAAAGACTAAAGATTTTTTCAAGAAAAGAGAATGGCAACAAATCTGAATTGAAGACATGTGGAAAAGTTTTACTGGTCATTAGGGAAGCTTAGACCAGTTTGAACAACACTCCAAGAATAAAATCAATCAAAATACATTTGTTCCATCTGCAGTCTTGACACGGTTTGGAAGAGAACCAGTTAGTGCTGCCAAGCCAAGCTCTCTAGAGCAACATCCTGCAACCAAGTACATTCAGACCAGTTAATACTGCTACCCATACAAATAGAGTGAATGTTTCAAAATTAAGAACAAATGCTTTTTATAAGTCTCATTCACCTATTAGAAGGACTTTTTATAAATTAACATCATCAAATACCAGGATTTCAAATGAAAAAGTTAATACTGTCAGAGTAAATGGTGTTAATACTGCTAGGCAAATAGCAGTTAGTGCTGTTACGGGAAATGAGGTCACTGATGTTAAGGACTTAGCAAGTTGTGTTTGGAGACCTAAAATGACTAATTTAAACAATGTCTCCAAAGACAATAGTGGATCATGGGTCTCAAAAAGAGTAAATTATATAGATCCATAAGGCAGACTCAAGTTAGTAATGGCTTGGGTCCCCAAGAGACACTGACTCTCTTACTTTTATGCTGGGAAATCCACAACAAGCTTTGAAGAACAAATGAATATTTGACAGTGGATGTTCCAGGCATATGACAGGGAACAAAGCCTTCCTTACTGACTATCAAGACATTCTTCTGACCTTTAATTTCAAGACATTATTGGGATTGGTTTTGATTTGCTTTTGGATGGATAGTTGCATTGGAGGTTCTAGGTATTATGGATAACGGGGAGTAATAATAATGAAAGATTAAGTACAGTATATGTTAGGATTTGAAGATGTGTTTTTTGTATAAGAACTAAAGGTTTTAATCTTTTTCTATCTCACAATTATTTTATTTACTGTTGTGAAAGGGGCGAAAAAAACCCTTGTTCTTTTCACTGAAACTGTAATGTCTTGGTTTTGTAACTCCTGATTTTTTATAAGCTATGGTTGTGAAGCAGTACTTTGCATTTAGAGTTCCAGCCAAAGACAATTGTACAGCCTTTGATTTATTTATATGTTAAAAATTAAAGAAATGTTTGCTCTCTATAGGATTTTTAATACGTGTTTGTTTTGCAGAATTTAGCCCATAATGTGATCATGTGTATAAATATGGCTTATGAGGCTGGGTCATTAAAAGATTACAAGGTTGATCCTTTTGTAAAATAAAATACAATGACAAGGAATAAACTTGTGAAGGTGAAACCTTGTAAGATTTCGGTCTTCCTTCAAAAGATTTTAGATATCAGGACCATTCTTGTGTTGCTTTGTCAGAAGGGAAGAAGCAACACAAAGGCTTCCGGTTAAGGTCCCTTTAATCTTAATGAGCTCTATAGCAACCCTTACCAGATGTTGCATATGGGGAAGGTCGGGGACCTGGTTTGTGATATGTGTTTCCAACATCTATGTAAGGGTAGTATCAACCATAAGACAGATTGGCCTATGCTATTTTACTCGTGATTGTTGGTACTTTTCTTAGTGGTTTTATAGCTGGGTGTTTGGTTTTTTCTTTATTTTAAGCTCAAGATAGGTATGAGACTAGTTGGGATGAAGATTCTTAGAGATTCTATAACAGAACAGAAAATAGTTAAAAAAACCAATTAAACATCCATAAAGGTTAAAAGTAGTAATCACGGTGGGAGTTTAATGGGACCTTATTCAAAAAAAGGGTCGGAAATGAATGGAATTCTATTGGATTTATAAAAGGATTATAAAAGGGTAATTTTCAGTTGTTGCCAGAACGTCTACTACAAACTAAATAAAAAATAATTACACATAAAAATTTGGATAGGTGATGACGAGGAAGAACATGACTTTCTGATTTGTCTGGGTTGCTAGCGACTTTGCTAGTCTGACTTTTCTTCTACTATGTATTTTGGGCTCTATATAGATAGCAGGGTAATACTGCTTGTGAGATGTTGCCTTCTAAGTAGGGTTTTAAGTGATTAGCAACTCATAACTCAAGTACTTTTATAAACTGTTAAATTGACAGCCCACCACTCTTACATTATAGTTTCTTGAGTCACTTTTGGATGTTTCGTTACTCTTATTTTCTCTAATTTAATAACCTAATTATGTGCCCTAATACTCACTATTCGTTTTGTTATCTTGTGGTTATTAGTTTTTTGGTTTGGGTTTTTAGTTTTTTTATGGGGGTGTTTGTGGGGGGCGTTTGTTATTTTTTTTCGGTTTTTTTTATGTTTTTTGGTTTGTTGGTTAATCACTGGTTAATTGGACTAAAAAGGCCTCTTAAAATGGCGCTTTATTATATATGTTCATTAATATGTGTTGTTTTGGTTAGTTTATTTTGAGTATGGTGTTGTAATATACTTAATGATTTTTGTTTGTCAATACCAAGTTGGGTTACAATATATAACGGCAGTATTTATTCAAGCTCTACTAATGTGAGTGAAGTCTAAGGATTTCTCATAGCTAAAGTATGTAGTCGTGAAAAAGCTCCATCGGAGACAATACCAGTAGAAATGATTATACGCTTGGTACAATTATTGAGGTCCTAACGGTTAGGTCGGGAACCCGCGGACTGTTTGTGTGGGGCGTACTGTTGAGAGCGGTGGAAATTGATGTAAATTGTCGCCGAGCGAGTGAGTGCAGCTTCCATCAGACCGTCTTTGAGATTTGTGGGTGTGTGAGAGATTCAGTTTAATAATGACTTAGTTCATATATGGTGGGCGTAGTCTCACATGCGATGTCGGTTCCTGTTTTTTACCCATTTATTTATATATTCCGCGATGAGGAGCATATACTGAGTCGGGATGCGGGACCTATATCTGGCTTTAATGATTAATAATGGACTAAGATCATAACGGGCTGGCCCTATAATATCCGAGGGCACCGTTAGACTCGTTTTTCCATGCTCTTTCTACTGGTATGCTCAGGGACTTTTCACGATTTCATCTTAGCTTGAGTAATAATTAAACTTGACCAAATTGAGCTTGATAATTCTCGTTTTTGTACTGTTTTCAATCATTTTTACTTGCAAGACATAAAACTACCAAACAAACATATTTGTAATATAATTAAGCACATTTTAGCATTTTTAGTCCAATTAATAGTGTTTAACGGGTTACAAAAGATGTGTGTTTTAGCAAATATTAGGTATTTAGAATAGTAACAAGACATCCAAAAGGTCTCATAAAACTTATGCTTGGTGGTCTGCCAATTATAAGTTTATAGGGTGTCTTGTTATGAGGCTTGATCACTAAAACCCTATTTAGAACATAACAAGCAGTATTAACTGCTTTAGCCCAAAATATAGTAGGTAGAAGTGAGTCTACTAGCATAGTTGATTGTGCTAAACTACACCTTTTATATATATATAATATATATAATAAAA
>BQNB010103974.1:0-19418 GCA_026074375.1 Tanacetum coccineum
CTAAGGATGAGACTAGTGGCATTCTTAAGAGATTTATAACTGAGATAGAAAATCTAGTTGATAAGAAAGTAAAGATTATCAAATGTGACAATGGAACAGAGTTCAAGAATAGAGTTATGAGTAAGTTTTGTGAACAAAAAGGCATTAAGAGGGAATTTAGTGTAGCAAAATAGTGTTGCTGAGAGGAGAAATAGGACACTAATTGAGGCTGCTAGAACCATGTTAGCTGACTCTAAGTTACCTACTAAATTTTAGGCTAAAGCAGTTAATACTGCTTGCTATGTGCAGAATAGGGTATTAGTAGTTAAGCCTCATAACAAGACCCCTTATGAACTGTTTAGAGGTAGAACACCCGCTCTAAGCTTCATGAGACCATTTGGGTGTCATGTTACCATTCTTAACACCTTAGACTATTTAGGCAAGTTTAATGGAAAGTCAGATGAAGGATTCTTTGTTGGATACTCAATGAATAGTAAGGCTTTTAGGGTCTACAACATTAGAACAAGGAAAGTAGAAGAAAACTTGCATATTAGGTTCTTGGAGGATAAGCCTATTATTGTAGGTGATGGACCAAAGTGGTTGTTTGATATTGATGTTCTGACAAAATCAATGAATTATGTGCCAGTTATTGCAGGTACAAACTCTAATGATCTTGTAGGTACAAAAGAAAGTATTGGTGCATGTCATTCTAGTAAGGAGACATGATCTAGCCAATACTACATATTGATGCCACTATGGAAAGATGGTTCGCTATTTGATTCTTCTTTAAAGATTGCTAGTAATGATGAATCACAACCTTCTAGTGATGCTGAAAAGAAGTATAATGAAGGTGTATGTAAAGAAAGTGGAATTGCTGATAAAGAGAAGCCTGAAAACAGTATTCAAGGTGTTAATACTGCTGGGTCAAGTATTAATACTGAACCACACATGCTGATTTCTTTGGTGATGAAACAAAAGTGGACATGAGCAACATTACTACCATATATCTAGTTCCTTCTACTCCAAATATAAGAATCCGTAAAGATCATTCACTTGATCATGTTATTGGTGATGTACAGTCTAGTGTACTGACAAGGAGAATGACAAAGACTATAAATGAACAAGGATTTATTATTGCTGTTTATGAAGGGAAACTCATGAAGACCTTCATACTTGTCTGTTTGCTTGTTTTCTATCCCATGAATAGCCTAAAAAGGTAATTCAAGCATTAAAAGATCCAAGCTAGATAGAAGCTATGCAAGAAGAGCTTTTGCAATTCAAGTTACAATAGGTTTGGACCTTGATGGATTTACCACATAAAAAAAGAGCCATTGGTACTAAATTGGTGTACAGGAACAAGAAAGATGAAAGAGGTATTGTAATTCGAAACAAGGCAAGACTGGTTGCACAGGGTTACACTCAAGAAGAGGGAATAGATTATGATGAGTTTTTTGCTCCAGTTGCTAGGATTGAAGCAATTAGGCTGTTCTTAGCCTATGCCTTATTCAAAGACTTTATAGTATACCAGATGCATGTGAAGAGTGCATTTCTGTATGGCAAGAATGAAGAGGAAGTTTATGTCTGTCAACCTCCAGGGTTTGAAGATCCAGAGTTCCCTAACAGAGTTTATAAGGTAGAAAAAGCATTATATGGTCTACATCAAGCTCCTAGAGCTTGGTATGAGACTTTATCTACCTATTTATTAGACAATGGATTTCAGAGAGGTCAGGTAGACAAGACTTTGTTCATTAAAAGAGTCAAAAGTGATATTCTACTAGTTCAAGTATATGTTGATGATATCATTTTTGGATCTACCAAAAAGATGTTATGCACTGAGTTTGAGAAATTAATGCACAAGAAGTTCTAGATGAGTTCTATGGGTGAGCTTAGTTTCTTCTTAGGACTACAAGTGACACAGAAAGATGATGGGATTTTCATCATTCAAGACAAGTATGTGGATGAAATTTTAAAGAAGTATGGTTTTTCAACTGTGATGACAGCAAGTACACTTATGGAGACTTCAAAGCCATTGCTCAAGGATACAGAAGCTGAAGATGTTGATGTTTATCTATATAGATCAATGATTGGCTCATTGATGTATTTAACATCTTCAAGGCCTGATATACTATTTGTTGTATGTGCTTGTGCAAGATTCCAAGTCATGCCTAAAGTTTCATATCTTCATGCTATGAAAAGAATCTTTAGATACTTGAAAGGTCAACCTAAATTGGGCCTTTGGTATCCTAAGGATTCACCATTTGATTTGGAAGCTTATTCTGATAGTAACTATGCTGGTGCAAGTTTAGACAGGAAATCCACAATAGGAGGTTGTCAATTTCTTGGAAGCAGATTGATTTCATGGCAATGCAGGAAGCAAACTATAGTTTCCAACTCTACTACTAAAGCAGAATATGTGGCTGCTGCTAGTTGTTGTGGTCAAGTACTCTGTATTCAAAATCAAATGTTGGATTATGGATACAATTTCATTAATACCAAGATTTTCATTCAGAATGAAAGCGCCATCTGCATAGTTAAGAATTTAGTATATCCATTCAAAAGGATAAGACATGAGATTTAGTGCAATTACCTTTAATAGAGATTACAATGAGTAGAAGTTAATTAATATGATAAAGATTCACAAGATAGAATGTTCAGAATTTTCTCTCAAAAGCATTTGATGTTGGCAAATATCAATATCTGATTGCAGTAAGTATAGGAATGCTTAACCTATGAACGTTTGATTGAGGGGAAGTTAGTTAGTTTATAAGTAGCGGATTATGCAACAAATGTTGCTTCGAAATGGATGAACTAGGCAGCTAATGACTTGAATTCAAGTTTAGGCTGTCGGGACAAACTTTCTACTGTACGTTATAATTAGTGCTGTAGTTAGTACTGTAACTACTACTTTGTTAATGTTGTTAGTACTATTACTTGACAAACTGGTTGGTTATAATTAAAATTATGAGAAATGAGGAATTGGGGCAGAATGAAAAACAGAGAACGAGAGATGTGTGAAAAATAAAAACAGATAGAGTGAGCTTGGTAAGAAAGAAATGAGAGAAAATAGTAAATCTAAAAAACAGAGAAAGAGAGATGTGTGAAAATAAAAATCCGACAGAGTGGCAATTTGTGAGAAAAATAGGAAATGGAGATGGAATTAGTGGAGAGATGGAAAAAATAGAAAGAGAAGATATGTGAAAATAAAAACAAATAGCTGTGAATTGGTAAGAAAAAGAATTGAGAGAAATAGTGAGCTGAAAAACAGAAAGAGAGATGTGTGAAAATAAAAACAGACATTGTGATTCAGTGCGAAAAAGAATCGAGAGATATAGTGAGAATAAAAATAGAAAGAGAGCTTGTGAGAATCCAAATTGATGATGGAAATGCTTTTGAAACGAAATTTAGAGTTAATGTGGTGACTATAGTTAATGCTGTTAGGCATAAACTTACTACTGCCGGTTAAGTTAATGCTGTTAGGCATATACTTCTACTGCCAGTGTTAGTTAATGCTGTTAGGCATAAACTTACTACTGCCGGTTAAGTTAATGTTGTTAGGCATACACTTACTACTGCCAGTGTTAGTTAATGCTGTAACACCCCCAAATTGGGTTGTAGCATAATATGGATTGGGGGTGATACGTCATAGATCAATAACACAAGATATATATATATAAGAACGACCAAAAAGTCATTTAAAACTGATACATTGGATTTAGAAAAGTATTTGTTACAAAAGCCCGAAGCTTCACTTGTTCAAAGTACATATTACAAAGATTCTAGTCCATAACAAATGTTTCTTAAAATGTAATGCAACCAAATCTTTAATGCATGACTTCCAAAATAACGACCACCAATGTATCCCTTGTATTGTACCTTACTGATCTCCTGAGAAAACATTGCTTAAAACGTCAATGTATTGTTGAGTGAATTCATAGGTTTATAAAATGTAAAATGTAGGACCGCAAGATTTCCCCATGATAATGCAACAGATGCAAACATCATAAAATGTAATTACGTTTTCCTAAGCTCATGACACTGAAGCTTGACATGTATGAATTGCAATATAAATTGCAAACATTGCCCGTGATGATGTTCTAACCCGCAACATCTTATGTCCGACATAGTATACGTTCGTTGTCCGGCAAACCGGCACAGTAAGCATGACTTACTCGAATGGGAATGTTAATCCTAAATAGATCTATTTATAAACTGTTTTGCGCTTACAACAGTAATTGATAGTTCATGATAATGGGCTTAGAGGGTTATCGCTACTTAGGCAAACACGTAATCGTAAATGTGAAACGTCCACTTGCGTCCAATTGTAAAACATGCATATGTTTATTACTCAAAAACTTGTAAATCATTAAAATGTAAAACGTGGGGCTATGAACTCACCTTGAGTGAATGATAACAAATATATCACAGAAAATGCGTCACGATAATGACCGAATGCAACCTAATCCAATATAGGTCATATAAGTACTATGCATTTTGAACAACTACTACCATATATAATTCTATATAGTTACATCACCATTTATTTGCGTTTGTGAAATCGTATTTATAAAGTTAAAACGTTTATAAATATTTTCCTTGTAAGTCTTGAAAAACGACGTATAGTTTATCGTATTTAAGCCCGTTCTTACGTTTTTTTTATGTCCACGCTTTGGTATTAGAAGAGTTTATTAAAATTATTACATTTTCATTTTGTAAGTCCTTGAATAGAACAGTGGTTTTTACTGTTCAAGACAGTTTATAAATTTATTTTTATAGATTTAGTTATCGTAAAACCCGTAAATGTCGTATCTTATTCTTTTTAACTCTGTTTTTAGTGATTATTTTGAGTACGTATTCGTAATTAAAAGTTTTATCAAATTAATGATGTTTTAAAAATGTTCATGTCTGAGATGAACAGTAACTTTTATAAAATTATATTTATAAAAGTATTTATTATCGTAAACTCGCGAAATTCATAACTCCTTCATTATTGATTGAAAAATTATGAATATTAATGTTTTGGAATCCTAAAAATGTGTACTATCTAATAAAAATAACCCACTTTATATATTAGAAGTATTTTGTAACTTGTTTTTATAAAATTTCTTTTATAAACCCGTTTATTAACGTATAACTTGTAAACTACGTATCTTCTTCGTTATAAATATGTTTTTCGAGTTCCTTACATATCCGGAATCCTTATTAGATGTAGTATTTTATAAAAATATAAAATAAATACATTTACTTTCGAATTAAAACAGAAAGTTTGGAAGTTTTTGATAAAAACATGTTTAAACTTGATTTTATAGCTTTTAAGCTTAATCACCTTGTTACAAGTCTATTACAACACTCATTATCACATGTCTTCATCCTTAGGGTCTCTAGTCCATGATTAGTCCATATATTGTCCAAAAATTACAAGATCCAAATGTGTACATACTTATATTTTCATAAACTTTCATAAGTACACTTTTTAGTTAACTTGATTATATATACTTTTTATACATAATCCACACATGTACAATACTTATATTCCTATTATAACATGATATCAACATTCATATGACATATATAAAAGTTTACCAAATCATAAACAAGTGTAAAAATCTATTTTTACAAGTAAATAAGTCCTTAGATGGTGATTAACTATATAAACATCATATATGCATAAAATCATGAAAATAAGGAGATTAAAAGTTTTAGGTAACCTTAATATGAAGTGTGGTGATGAACAACACAATCTAAACCCTTGTTTAGATAACAAACCCTAGCTTGCAATACCAAGAAAACCCTAATTTTTCCAAAGAAACCCTAACTCCTTTTCTTGCTTCAACACCGATAGATCCTTAACCAAAATTCTAAACACCTTAGGTTATCATAGAAATGATGTAGGAATGTTTGTAAATGTGGTAAATAAAATTTTTATGGATGGTTTATAGTGAGGGTTTTGAGTCGTGGGCTCGGTGAGGGAAAAAGAGAGAATATGTGTGATTTTTCACTAAAGAAATGAGAAGTGTGTGTGATCTTTACTAGTTTAAGCTTTATGTACCATAAGGACTAGTCAAAGAGTGTACATGGAAGTCCAAGACAAGATAAGGGTTTCATGGGAAGTCTTTGGTCAATTAGACATAAGTTTTAATTAGTTGTTGTATGTACAATTCAAGTTGCTAAATTTTGTGATATTTTTCTTGGTATTTCCCACCCTATCCAGCCATAGATAGATATAAGTGAAGATATTTTGTAAATTTTGGGTATTGGGTACAACTGTGGGTATTTGTAGAAGCGTAGCAAAATTTTGGTGGTTTCGGGAATGCCTAAACGTATTTTATCGTGAAACATAAACACTTTACGTAACCAATAAATATAAAATGAACAAAGTTAATAATTATCCTCAAAATAATTACTTAACACTTGCTTGATGTAAACATTTAATTGTTTGATGCCCATTTACATTGAACGATAATTTTTAGCTTATGCGTTTTAACTTAACGATTACGATTTAAAAGCAAACATGTACAATACTAAAAATACATAGTGACTTTATTGATTTCGTAAATGACCCTAAAACACGGGGTGTTATAGTCTTTCCCCATTAAATGAGCCTTGTCCTCAAGGCTTATGATGCGGCACTTGACGACGGTGCGGTCTTTGTGAAGAGGTGTGGATATTTGTTCCAGAACTGGTCTTCACGTTCTCATGTGAACTCATGACCTCTCCTGGAGTTCCATCAAACCTTGACAATTAGGACACAGATTTGCCTCAACCATTTGACTTCTCGATCCATGATCTCGACCGGTTCTTCAACAACATGAAGCTTGTCATCGATGTGTTGTCCATCCAACGGAACGACTAATTGTTCGTCGGCATAGCACTTATTCAAGTTGGATACGTTAAACGTATTATGAACCCTGCTCAGCTCTTTAGGAAGCTCAAGCTTGTAAGCAACGTCTCCAACCCTTTCTAACACCTTGAAAGGTACAACATATTTAGGGTTTATCTTCCCCCGTTTGCCAAAATGTACTACTCCTTTCCAAGGCGAAACTTTGAGCATAACTCTATCTCCAACTTGAAATTCCATCGGCTTACGCTTTAAATTGGCGTAACTCTTTTGCCGATCACGAGCATCCTGAATTCTCTGCTTGATTTGAATGATTTTCTTGGTCGTCTCTTGAACTATCTCTAGACCAGTGAGTTAAAGTTCTCCAACCTCAGCCTAACAAACAGGTGAACGACACTTTCGACCGTAAAGTGCTTCAAATGGTGCAGATTTGATGCTAGCGTGATAGCTATTGTTATACGAGAACTCGACCAATGGCAAATGGTTAACCCAACCCTTTCTAAAGTCGATCGCACAAGCACGCAGCATATCCTCGAGAGTTTGAATACCCCTCTCGCTTTGCCTGTCAGTTTGTGGATGGTACGTAATACTCATATCCAAGTTAGTACCCAAAGCCTTCTAAAGTGACCTCCAAAACTTTTATGCGAACCTCGGGTCGCGATCACAAATGATTAAGACAGGTATTCCATGCCTCATGATCACCTCCTTTAGGTACATTCTTGCCAACTTTTCCATAGGATCAATTTCCCTCATCGGTACAAAGATGATAGATTTAGTGAGTCGGTCAACAATCACCCAAATGATGTCATAACCTTGTGATGACTTAGGAAGCTTCATGACAAAATCCATAGTGATATTGTCCCACTTCCATTGAGGTATATCGGGTTGTACCAATCAACCCGATGGCCTTTGATGTTCATCCTTGATCTTAGCACAAGTCAAACATTTGTTAACATAGGTGGCGATGTCGGCCTTCATACTGGGCCACTAATATAGCTTCTTCATGTCCTGATACATCTTGTCAGAACCCGGATGAATAGAGTATTTTGACTTGTGGGACTCGTGCATGATCACAGTCCTCAAATCACCATAACATGGTAACCAACTCCTGCCATTTAAGCATAGAGTTCCATCTGTGCGGGGTTCCAACTTTTCCATTCTAAGTTTCTCTAGATCCTTAGAATTTTCAATCAACATACCTCCAACATCTTCGTTCTTAATGTTCTCTGGTTTCCGTGCTTCAGTCTGAGCATTCAAGATTTGCTTAAGAAGATCTAAGCCAATAGTCATGACTAAGGCTCGAACTCTTAATTGTTTATTTTGTTCTTTCCTGCTCAAAGCATCAGCAACAACATTTGCCTTTCCCGGGTGATAACGAATCTCACAATCGTAATCACTGAGCAACTCTAACCAACGACGTTGCCTCATGTTCAACTCTTTCTGATTAAGAATGGTTGCAAACTCTTATGATCAGTGAACATCGTACACTTGGTTCTATACATATAGTGTCTCCAAATCTTAAGAGCGAACACAACTGCTCCAAGTTCCAAATCATGAGTCGTATAGTTCTTCTCATGAATTTTCAATTGGCGTGATGCATAAGCAATCACCTTCTCTCTTTGCATCAACACATCACCCAAACTGCTTTGATTACGGATCGCAGTATGCGATAAAAATCTTTGCTTCCTTCAAGTAAAGCTAGAATGGTGACTAGCACAACTATCATCTTTTACTAGTTGAAAGCGTGCTTGTTTGTTTGATCGGGGTTGTACCCCCCGGCCTTGGGGGGACCCAAATGAAATGGACCTTCGCTTCTGAGTAGCCTTGCGGTTATTTGGCTGTGCTCGATCTTCGTAATATCTTTGATGAATCTTTGGTAGTACCCAGCAAGACGAAAATTGACGAATTTGGTTGGGCGTTTTAAGAGTGCCTAGTCTTTAATGGAATTCTCGTCTTGGCAGGATCTACGTGATGCCTTGACTATCAAGCAGTGTTCTGAGAAATTGTACCTTGGAAGCAAAATGTCGCATTTAGAGAATTTAGCGTTACAACACCTTGTTCTTAAGTTAACTGCGCATCGAATTTCCTTAAGGTTTCTTCATTGTTCTTCGCTTGTTCTTGGAGTAGATTAAGAGATATATCGTCAATAAAGGACAATCACAAATTTATCCAAAAGAATGGCTAGCACATGTGGTCTCATGAGACTCCTAAATACCGTTTGGTGCGTTCGTCAAGCCAAATGGCATAACTTGGAACTCATAATAACCATATCGAGTTCTGAATGCCGTTTTCGGAATATCCTCTTCTCGTACCCGAAGCTGGTGATAACCTGATTGCAAGTCTATCTTAGAATAAACACTAGAT
This sequence comes from Tanacetum coccineum, assembly GCA_026074375.1. Taxonomy (NCBI): domain Eukaryota; kingdom Viridiplantae; phylum Streptophyta; class Magnoliopsida; order Asterales; family Asteraceae; genus Tanacetum; species Tanacetum coccineum. The sequence continues at coordinate 9,179 of BQNB010103974.1, forward strand.
CCTCGTAGCTAGTCAAATAAATCGTTAATCCTTGGGAGGGGATAACGATTCTTCACTGTTAACTTGTTTACCTCTCGATAGTCGATGCACATTCAAAACGATCCATCCTTCTTCTTGAAAAACAAGACCGGAGCTCCCCAATGTGAGGAAATGGGTCTTATGAAGCCCTTGTCAGAAAGTTCTTTCAGTTGCTCTGACAACTCTTTCATTTCGGAAGGCGCCAATTGATAAGGTGCCTGTACCATGGGTGCAGCACCAGGTATCAAATCGATTTGAAATTCCACTTGTCGAGTCGGTGGAAGACCCGACAAATCCTCACGAAATACTTCAGGAAAATTTCAAACAATCAGTACATCCTCAAGTCGCTTCTTCTCTGACTTGTCTTTAATCTCCTTTGTAGTAACATGTGCCAAAAAGATAGGACATCCTTTTAGCATGTACTTCTGTGTTTTAGTGCATGAGATGTTGTTCAAACGAGTCTCGTTTCCCTGGTTACTTCCGTCACCATGAACAATCAAGGTTTCATTTCCCTAGGGAATAGATTTTCTTGGCATAAATGATGACTGCTTGGTACTTTGCCAACCAATCCATACCGATAATGACGTCAAGACTACCAAGTTCTACAGGCATTAAGTTTATGTTGAATGGGTGGTTCAGGAAGTTTAATGTACAACCCTTAAGGATAGTGTTCAACCCAATTTATTTCCCGTCGGGCTAGTTCAAACATCTATAGTGATCTAATGCATTGGTGTTTAATTTCAATTTGGAGAGCTAAGTGTAGTGGACACAAAGCTTCTACGCACCAGTATCAAAACAAGACAGAAACTCATGAGCGGTTGTTTAAAAGGAACATACCTGTAGGACGTTGGAGTCAGGGTTTTTCTCCTGCTATGGCCTACCACATACACTTTCGCTGGAGCATTGCCATTTCTAGCTTGGTTACCGCGGTTGTTGTTTTTCAACTTTGAACAATCCCTCTTGAAGTATCCCTAGGCTCTACATTCGTAGCAAGTGGGTTTCTGACCTGCCCTAGTGCCCCTTTGGTTGTTAGCAGTGTTGGCATTGGCGGTACTCCTACAGTCACGAGCCAGATGGCCAACTCGGTTGCACTTATGGCATTTGGGAGCACATAGACCATCATGGTGATAGTTGTATTTAGCGCATATGGGTTTAGATCCCTCGTATGGCTTCTTCTTACCAGATCATGCAGTGTAGGCTCGGCCAGTGTTCTGCCTCTTGTTTTCTTGTCCTTGTTGTGGTTATTGGTGGTTATCATCTTGCTTTTTTTTTTTTTTTTTTTTTTCTCTTGTTCTCTGTCTAACGTTCAGCAAAAGTGCGGATTTTCTTATCCATCAGCACAGTTGCTATTTCAATTGCCTCTTGCATTGTCTTAGGCTTTGATGCTACTACACTTCCGTGGATCATGTCGGGCAAACCACCAACATATCTCTCAATCTTGTCAGACTCTTCAGGAAACATTCTAAAACACAGCAATGCCACTTCCTGAAAACGTTGGTTATACCCTATCACGTCGGTACCTTTCACTTTTAAATTCCACAACTCAGCCTCCAGTTTCTTAATCTCGACCCTCGGGCAGTACTTGTCAGTCATCTTAAATTATTTTAGGTTTGTCAAGTCAGTTGCTATAGCAAAATCCATGACCAACTAGTGCCTAACATGGGAGTTCCACCATGTTAGCGCACCTGCAAGAAGAGTACAAGTGGAAAACTTGATTTGGTTCTCCACCGAGCAGTTGCTTATACTGAACATAATTTCCATTTTCTCAAACCATTAAATCAATTCGACAACTCCTTCCATGCCCTTAAAATTCTAAGGTTGGCACTTCATGAAGTCTGGGTATGTGCACTCTCTAGCAACTCATTCCGTCATTCTGACACCTGTTCCCGAAACATGGCTGTCATCGCCATTCGTGCTTCTATTAGCATCATGTGCTGCCAAAGTGGCAATAATGCTTTGGTCAATCATTGCCTGAAGCTAGGCATTAGTAACAGATGTGGTGGTGGCTGTTATAGCCGGTGTTGATCTGGTGGCTCTTTTTGGTGCCATTTTCTTCAATCATAAGAAAATATAATACATGTTAGATTTCCTAAAATCATAACCATGACATGACATATACACAATAAGTAAAGAGAGATCACAACACATAGATGATTATAAACTGAATTGAATGTTAACAATGGTGTAACTAAATCGACATTCATTCATAATAAATTCGATCATAGACATGACATAATACTACCATTCCATATATAACATTGGAAAAACATACATGATTGGTTCTGATACAAAATGATCACATTGATTAGGTTACAAAAGATAAAATGAATAAAACAAATACAACCTAAAGCCATTACTTGCGCGGAGTTTACCGTGGTACTAGTAGGGCTGTACAAAATAACTAGCCATAACATGATCTATGAACTGCTACCAGCCTCCCCTGGTGCATCTGGCTGTGCAGGACCTTTAGCGGGTCCCTGCTGTTTATGAAACTCTGTCATCTGGGTTTGTAGTCCTTTTAGCAGCTTTAGTGCCTCAATGAACTGTGCCTGTCTCCTGCGGTCCGCTGCTAGCAACTCTGTAATCGCCACTTATCTCATGCGGTCTGCTGCCTGCAACTTTGTAATCACTACCTGCTGACCCAATATAGTAGTACACAGTGACATAACCTTTGAACGTGCAAGATCACTAGCGTCCATGGATTATCCCCAAGCCTCTCGAGACATCCTAGCCTTTCTCTCCATCAATAGAGCGGTAAAGCATGTGCATGCCTATTTCCTTATATAGCATGTTGAGCCGACAGCCATTAGCTGTCTAGACTCAGTACTGCTCACTCATCCAAGTTCATGCTTGACATAGGATACTCTCGTCTGTGTCATTTCCCTGACCGGCCTTGGTGGCAAAGTGGACGGACTCTATCTATCCCAGTCCAAACCACTTATGGTGGTCATTATAAGTCGGCATGGTGCTCGCTTCTGGTATGTCTCCCCGCATCTTCATCCTAAGTGTCGGTGATCCATATACGACATCTCTCTCTAGATCTTGCTAATCTCCCTGTCTATGTAGTAACGAATCCATAGAGTCTACTCTAAAACCTTCCAGACGGATCTAGTAGCTGGAGCAGTAACAAGCCTTCTCTCGACCTCGTACTAGGACCAAAAGCAAAACTTAACCTCTTCCGAGGTGGTAAAACAAATACCTCGGGCCTGTCCTGCTCCATGGGTCAGTAAGAGGGTAGCAGTAAAGATGGTGATGACGTTGGTAGCGGTATGGGTTACGAGTGGTGGTATCCCGATGGTGGTGGTACCCTGATGGTGGTGTACTGCTTTAGTGTGGGAGATGAATGATATTGGTAGGCGGTGGTAAATGGGAAGTAGATAGGGCCTCAGCTCTTAGTTGGATCATTGCAGCTCTGTAGCCCAATAGATAAGTAGGACTAACAGGTAATGGTGGAGGTGCTAAAAGTAGTGGTGGTGATACTGGGAGTGGTGATAGTATCGGGGGTAGTGGTGGAGAAGTAATCTAAGGCAGTGGTGATGACCATGGGGAAAGTGGTGATGGTGGTGGAGTAGGTATAACAAGGAGTCTGGCATCTCTGTATCCGACCAAATGTGTAGGTGGCTCATCTCGGATCGATATCCTAGCAGTAACCCGGTATGCAAGATGTGGTGGTGGGTGTGGGCCACAGACTCGTCGGTCTCAAATGGCTCAGTCTCCTCAGCAGATGTGGAGCTAGGTGCTCCTCCTCCTCGTCCTCCTCATCCTTCTCAACATCATCATCATCGTCGTCATCATCAGATGACTCATTATCATCATTGTCTCCTCCGTCGGCAGGATGGTCAGCAGGATCCTCCTCAGGGTCCTCCTCATCCTCCTCCGGATCGGAGTCAGCAATGTAGCCCGGTGATAGGGCTGTAGGTGAGGCATCAGCAGGTAGAGGCTGATCCTCCATTGGTGCCTCTAGCTCCTCATCAGAAGCTCACTGGAATCTCCATGGCTCGGAATTAATATAGACAGACGTGTAGGTAACCGTCGATGGTGAAAACATGACTGCTTGCAACGAGCAAAACTTAACTTATATAAGTATATTATATAAGACCGGTATGGTAAATATGAATATGCGCTCATGGCATAAATGAATGATGGTAAGATATCATATTCGATAGCTTAATGTTTAGGTAGCGTTTAGGACCTACGAGCTTATAGTGCTACCTTGCCTAAAGAAATGTTCCCCTATTTATATAAATAACCCTTATATAAATAATTGTAGAGTATGTGCGAAAGAATGCAAACTCATCTTTGTATATATACATAAGACCCTCATGGTAACGTACGTACTATAATATGAACACGTATATGAATCATGTAAGCATCTAGTAAAACTAACTAATGCAAACAACTAGTGTATGTATGTCCCATGAAAACCCCTTTGTATGAATACAATGTTTGAAAACGGTTATAGTCCAGCAAAAACATTTGACCTGGTTCTCTATAACCTTGGCTCTAGATACCAATCTGTAACACCCCCAAAATGGGTTGCAGCGGAATATGGGTTTGGGAGCGTTACTTCATAGGTCAATAGCACAAGATATATAAGAACGACCTTTAAAAGTGTCGTTTAAAACCGATACATTGGATTTAGCAAAGTGTTTGATACAAAAGCCCGAAGCTTTACTTATTCGTTATTTAAGATATACAAAGATTCTAGTTCATAACAAATGTTTATCCAAAATGTAATGCAACCAAATCTTTAATGCAAATGACTTCCAAATAACGACCACCAATGTATCCCTTGCACCTCGTGCCTTATTGACCTCCTGAGAAAAACATGCTTTAAAATGTCAACAATAATGTTGGTGAATTCATAGGTTTGTGAATTATATAAGTGTAGGACCGCAAGATTCCCACATGATAATACATTAAACGTAAACATCACAAAAATATAATTATGTTTCCCTAAGCTCATGACACTAAAGCTCGACATAAATGAAATGTAATATAAATTGCCTATATTGCCTATGATAATGTTCTAACCCAGAACATCCCAAATCCGACATGGTATACATTCGTTGGCTTGGTAGTTTCGACTCCAGTGATAGCTAATCACCCGAACGGGGGCGTCACCCCCAAAAAGTTCTATTTATAACATTCGCGCTCACCCTCCAAGTGATTTACAGTTCATGATAGTGGTAACATTGGGTTATCGCTACTTAGGCAAACATGTAATCAGTTTAAGTATGAAATGTTCACTTGCGTCCAATTATAAAACAAAGCATGTTCTCACCCCAAAACTTATAAATCATAATAAAATGTAAAACGTGGGGCTATATGAACTCACCTCGAGTGGATGAGTTTAACAATGTAAATCACAACAGAAAATGCGTTACAATCACGCCCGAATGCAACCTATTCAATTATAGGACGTATGCACAAGTATAAGATAGTGCGTATCTTTCTCGTTTTAAGCCCGTTTGAGATGTTTTTTACGTCCATGTTTTCGTATTAAGACGAGTTATCAAAATATTATATTTTCATATTTTTAGTCCCCTGATGAATAGTGGTTTTTACTGTTCATGGCAGTTTATAAATTTATTTTTATAGATTTAGTTATCGTAAAATCCGTAAATGTCATATCTAATTCGTTTTAACTCCGTTTTTAGTGATTCTTTCGAGTACGTATTCATTATTAAGAGTTCTATCTATTTAATGATGTTTTCAAATTATTCATGTCTGAGATGAACAGTAACTTTTATAAAAATAGTTCTATAAAAGTATTTATTGTCGTAAACTTGCGTAATTCATAACTCCTTCGTTATTGATCCAAAAATTACGATTCTTATTGTTTTAGAATCCTAATTTTTTTTACTATTTGAGAAATATATCCAAACTTATATCTCAGAAGTTGTGTGTAACTTGTTTTTATAAAATTTCTTTTATAAACGCGCTTAATTAACGTATAACTTGAAATTAGCGTATCTCCTTCGTTATAAATCGATTTTTCGAGTTTCTTACCTTTTTGGAATCCTCATGATATGTAGTATTTTATAAAAATATAAAGTAAATACATTTAATTTTGAATTAAAACAAAAAGTTTTGAAGTATTTGATGAAATGTGTTTAAGACTAGTTTTTATAACTTTTTAGCTTAACCACTTTGTTAAAAGTCCATTGCCACATTTATTATCATATGTATTACATCCTTAGGGTCCCTAGTCCATGATTTGTCCATATATTGTCCAAGAATCACAAGATCTAAATATGTACATACTTATTTATTCATGAACATTTATAAGTAACTTTTTATACCTTTTACTTATATATACTTTATATAACTTAACCAACATCCAAATGTGTACATACTTATATTTTCATGACTCTCATAAGTTCACTTCTAGTTAACCAGATTTATATATACTTTTATACATAATCCACACATGTACAATACTTATATTCCCATTATAACATGATACCAACATTCATATGACATATATAAAAGTTTACCAAATCATAAACAAGTGTAAAAATCTATTTTTACAAGTAAATAAGTCCTTAGATGCTGATTAACTACATAAACATCATATATGCATAAAATAATGAAAATAAGGAGATTAAGAGTTTTAGATAACCTTAATATGAAGTGTGGTGATGAACAAAACAATCTAAACCCTAGTTTAGATGACAAAACCCTAGCTTGCAATACCAAGAAAAACCCTAATTATTCCAAAGAAACGCTAACTCCTTTCATGCTCTACACTTGTAGATGCTTAAACAAACCTTCTAAAACACTTAGGTTATCTTAGAAATTAGGTTGAATGTTTGTAAATGTAGGTAAAGAAAATTTTTTTTTTATCAAAACGGATGGTTAATAGTGATGTTTGAGCCGTGGGCTTGGGTGACGGTAAAAAGAAAGAATATGTGTGATTTTTCCACCAAAGGGTAAATAAGAAGTGTGTGTGGGTGTGATTTTACTAGTGCAAGCTTTATCTACCATAAGGATAGTCATGAGTGTACATGAAGTCCAAGACAAGTTGAGGGTTTTCATGGGACAGTCTGTAGTCAATTAGACATAAGGTTTTAATTAGTGATTGTATGGTACATTCACAGTTCTAAAATTTAGTGAATTTTTCTTGTATTTCCACCCTATCTAGCTAATTAGATTGATATAAATGAAGATATTTTGTAATTTTGGGTATTGGATATAATTGGGGTTATTTGTTGAAGTCGTAGAAAAGTTTTGGTGGTTCCCGGAATGCCTAAATGTATTTTATCGGTGAAACGTAAAACACTTTACGTAACCCATATAACAATAAAATGAACTAATAATAATTAATCCTTAAATAATTATTTAACACTTGCTTCATATAAACATTTAATTGTTTGATTGACCCGTTTCATTGAACGATATTTTTGCTTGCGTGTGATTGTAACTTAACTTAACGATTACGATTTAAAAGCAAACGCGTACAATACTAAAAATACATAGTGACTTTATTGACGTCGTAAATGACCCTAAAACAAGGGGTGTTATAAATGCTTCCATGCATACACTTACTACTGCCAGTCTTAGTTAATGCTGCCAGTTTAAGTTAATGCTGTTGAGGGTGATTTCATAAATACTTCAATTAAGGGTTTCAATCACTCATTCGATCGACTTTACAGTTTGATATACTCTCTAATCATAAACCTTAACTCAATTTTATCATTCATCATCAAAACACAACACAATGCCGAACCTAAAGTTTGCCGAAAAACATAATTTAGTTGCGTTTTTGGAGAAACCCGAAGAAAGTGATGGGTTTGAGGGAATTATTGATTTTTTGAATGTAAGTTCTATCAGATATGCGTTAACGGTAAATCCTACCATCTATACTTCATGCATTAAGCAGTTCTGGGCTACTGCTACAGCAAAGACTATCAATGGGGAAGTGCAGATACAAGCCCTAGTAGATAGGAAGAAGGTGATCGTCACTGAGACGAGTGTGAGAAGAGCTCTTCAGTTAAAAGATGCTGAAGGTACTGAATGTCTACCCAATGCTACCATTTTTGCAGAACTAGAAAGAATGAGGTATGAAAATCTTACACAAAAGCTTACATTCTATAAAGCTTTCTTTTCACCTCAATGGAAATTTCTTATCCATACAATTCTGCAATGCCTTAGTGGTAAGACTACTGCTTAGAACGAATTTAGTAGCACTATGGCCTATGCTATCATCTGTCTTGCCATAAACCAAAAATTCAAATTTTCCAAGTATATTTTTGATAATATGGTGAAGAACTTGGAGGGTGGAGTTAAATTTCTAATGTATCCAAGGTTTGTGCAAGTGTTCCTGGATAAACAAGTTGAAGGAATGACCAAACATAAAGAAATTTATGTTACACCTTCTCACACTAAGAAGGTCTTTGCTAATATGAAGAGAGAAGGAAAAGGTTTTTCTAGGAGGGTTACCCCTTTATTTGAAACTATGATGGTTCAAGCTCCTGAAGAATTAGGTGAGGGTTCAGAAATACCAACTGATCCTCAACACACACCCACTATTATTCAACCATCTACATCACAGCCCTAGAAGAAACAACCAAGGAGGAAACAGAGGAAAGACACTAAGGTTCCTCAACCCAGTGGTTCTACAGAGCCTATCACTGATGAGGCTGCCAATGAGGAGCATGTACCTGTACATTCCAATGATCCACTACTCAGTGGTGAGGATAGATTGAAACTAAATGAATTGAATGGAAATTGTACTATTGTCACAAAAGAGTTCGTGACTTGGAGAACACAAAGACAATCTCAAGTGCAGGATCACTAAATTAAAGGAGAGGGTCAAAGTATGCTAGAGAGGAGGAATATAGTCAGAACTCCAGGGCTTTAAAAGGTAAGGGAAGGTTGGTAGATCTGCTTAAATTGTTTCCTCTAAAGATGAAGGTTTGGGTGCTCAGGAGGATGCATCCAAACAGAGGAGGAAAATTGCTGATCTTGATGCTGATGCAGAGGTTACTTTGATTGATGAGACTCAGGGGAGGATTGATGATAATTTAATGTTTGATACAGGAGTTTTTGATGAGCAGGAAGTTAAGGTTGAAAAGGTAGTTAGTACTGCTGAAGTTACTACTGCCATTGCTACAACAACAACTGCTGATGAGTTGACTCTGGCTCAGACCCTAATAGAGATCAAAGCAGCTAAACCTAAGGCTGTTACAACTGATGCTACAACAACTACAACTGCTGTTACAAGACCCAAGGCTGGAGGAGTTGTAGTTTAAGAGCCAAGTGAATTTAAAACAACAACATCATCTTCTCAAATATCACAACTTCCACAGGCTAAAGACAAAGGAAAGGCAAAGATGATAGAACCTGAGAAGCCTTTGAAAAAGAAAGATCAAATTTTGGTGGATGAAGAAATTGCTCAAAGACTTCCAGAAGAATTGAAAGCTGAATTAGAAGAAGAGGAAAGGCTATAACACCCTGTGTTTTCAAGTCATTGACGACGTCGATAAATCCGCAATGTACCTTTTGTATTGTACGCATTTGCTTTAAATCATAAATGTAAAGCTAAATCGCGTAAGCTAAAAATTAGCGTTCAATGTAAACGGACATCAAACAATTAAATGTTACATCAAACAAGGGTTAAGTAATTATTTTGAGGATAATTATTAACATTGTTCATTTTATTTTTATCAGATACGTAAAGTGTATACGTTTCGCGATAAATTGCGTTTAGACATTCCCAGAACCACCAAAACTTTTCTGCGCTTCAACAAATACCCACTTTTATACCCAATACATAAAGTTTACTCAAATATATCATATACATCTCTTATATGCCGAAATTATAGCCCTTTATACAAGAAAAATAAGAAAACTCTTCCACTTTGGTCAATGTACAACATAACTTATGAGAAAATATTGTATCAAGTTATTTTGGTGTAAAAATGATTATGGGGTAATTAGGGTTTTTATGATCTCATAATATGTTTCAACTTAAAGAAATACTTAAGACAAGTTAAGGTTAATTATGGACTTATATTAAGGTTATAAGATCATTAAAATAAGGTTATATCATGATAAGAAAATATGTACACTTATATAAAAAGTATAAAGTGGTAAAACATAAAAACAAGGTCAAATTTTATAAGATAGTATATTTCATGACGATTCCGAAAAAGTAAGAAACTTGTTAAACGGATTAATAACGAAAAAGTCACGTTAAAAACGAGTTATACGCTAA
>BQNB010103975.1:1787-23916 GCA_026074375.1 Tanacetum coccineum
CAAAACTGAATGCACGACTTTGGTGGATAGTCTCATGCACCCTCCATTAATCGAACCACCTCCTTTGTAGAATCAACCTTAATTAGAGTCCTCGTCGCATCCAATATTTGGCTTTCTGGCATTTCCACAACCATCATAATGTGACGGAAAACATCATTAGACTCTTGTAGTCACTGTTTAGACTTTAGATTACCTGTATTCAAATTAAATATCTGTTGGGAATTATATTTGAGTTGATAAGACAAAACACGAATGAAACAAGATGGAAACAAAAGGACCAAAGTCGTCATTGTGGGATTCTACAAGATGTAGAAGAAAATAAAGAATTGGTCAAAAAGAGATAATGATGAAGAGATAAAGATGAATATTTAATTTGGTCAAAATGAAGATTTGGTCAAAGATGAATATTTAATTTGGTCAAAATGAAGATTTGGTCAAAGATGTATATTTAATTTGGTCAAAATAAATATTTCGTCATTAATATCTTTTAATAGTTTCCATGTAAAGCCTTGACTCCTTATGCTATAAAAGGAGGTCTAGGCATATTGTTTTGTGTATCCAGAAAAGTGTGTGTGTATGTACACTGGATCAATGTAGACGTCTAGTATAGTGGAGGTGTAGCCTCAAGGATCTTTGATCCCTGATACAGTTCATTGATGTAACCGTATTATCTTGATCAAATAATATTGGGGCTGTGGAGAATATTTTTATAAAAAAAAAAAAAAAAAAAATGTGTGTGTCATCCGATATCGGCCAACGCTAGCGGTACAAACTAGCTATATCAGACAACGCTAGCAGACTTAACTGAGTAATGCTCGATCTAAGGGGTCATAAACGATCTTCACAATTGGTATTAGAGCCTCGTGGCTCTCGATATCTAGGATTGTTCAAGGTTTTTGTTGGTGTCGATTTTATGAAGAAAAGATGTGTCGAAGTTTCTGTTCTGGAAGGTTTTTGGTTTAAATATTCCTAAAAGTTTCAAAGGCTCGTATTTTAGATTATTTGTTCGAATTGGTTATGAAGAAGGTTGTTTATGACTATTTGAAGTTGAGTGGCATTTATTTGGGTTTGTGTTTTATCATACCTTGTCGGTGGAGGTAACTTGTTCTCTGCTTATAACGTTGTGACGAAAGATCTTGACGAATCTCGCAAAGGTGTATTATGATTTTTCTAATGCTCACATTTGCTTTCACTTTAGATTGTGTCTCATAGATGAGGATTTTGTCACGTGAGTGCGATCTTCTTATATTTTGAGTCTTGGTCTGGAGTTCGAGTCACGGGATAAACTAAGTTATAAGACACAAGTTTAGGTTATTCTACTTCAGCATCAAGTTCGTTTACTTAATTTTTCTTCATCAGTAATTATTTACATAGAGCTACAGAATTGAAAGATTCAGTAATGGTTAACATTTGGGTTTCAGGGAAGGATTATGTTAAAATGTTTAACCTATTCTACATGCTACAGCGAGGTGAATGTTTTTGCTACTACTAGTCATTATTACAACTGCTAGTGTGAGTGTCTACTACTCAAGTTCATTTTTCTTATTGTGCTTAATGGTGGGTAATTTGAGGAGATAGAAGGCTTGGATTAGAAGTGTAATATTGGTTCGTGGTTGTGAAGATCAAAGTTGAATCTATTTATACAGATAGTTTATGATATAATGGAATAATTTTGGCTTAAAGCCTACTGGTTATTTACATAAATTATTAGGTAAATATTTCAGGTCCTAGTGATGGAACTCCAACTCTTCCGGATGGTCGAGATACGACCAAAACCGTAGAAACAAACTTAGTGTGTACTCAGAATTTGTAATACAAATAGTTAGGCTTGTAACGAATTTTATTTGACTTGGAGGCTACTGGGTTTTTATATGGGTGAAGGTTACAACATATGAGGACCATATGGTTCTTTGGATAGAACCATAACCATTCCGGATGAATGAATTATGACCAAAATGGCGAAACTAACTAGAAGTTACGCACAGATTTTCAATCGATTTATATCTTATAATTTTGAACCTAGGTCTTTTTTCAAAAACTAAAAGTTGTAGATATTTGGGATAGACTTAAACTTAGCTTTTGAATAGGGTTCTAAAACTAGTTACGGATTGTGTGATATGATCAAAACGCGGTGATAGCAGGGACTTGTTATCAAAAACTCAAATTGTGTACTTAGGGGTAAATTGGTCATTTCACTTAGGTTCTAGATACATTGGAGTGTTTGGTTGATAACATCAGTAAACTAGGTTCATTAATCGTGATTGAGGCAAAAACCATTCGTTTATACCTATTACGGATTTTGAGATATAGGTCCATTAAGTCGGCGTAAGTGTAGAATTGTATAGTGTCAGATTCCTTTAAACGGTTTAACGAGTATAACGAATTTTATAAAATGGGTAAATAAGTGGTATAAGTAGGTTTATACTTGAAGGTATATTAGATAAGGTCCTAAAGGGATGTTTAGATAAATCTCACTTAGTTAAAAGTAATTAGAACGCCATATCACTTGATTTATTTCAATACTGCTTTACTTAAACCTATGAATTCACCAACATTATTGTTGACATTTTTGCATGTATTTTCTCAGGTTATTATATTGCTAGCTGAGCATTAGGAGCATTTGGGTCTCACGGATATAAATATTTTTAAAGACTTTATGATTTGAGTGCCATTCGACAAACGATTTAAAAATGTTTTCTATTGAATTACAAATGGGGCCTATTGTAACTCTGATATTTTATAAAAATTATCGAATGGTTGACTTTTCAAAACGTCTCACTTAGAGTCGTTTTCTGTAACTTGTACTTTATGCTATGAAGTAGCACCCCAAGTGGTATTCAACTGCGTTGTGATTTTGGGGGTGTTACAGAGGATTCATTTTTGCTCCTCTCTAAGACTGAACCTTATTTGGAGTGTTCCCAAATTCTTAAATATCATATACATACCTTTATTGAAGTAAACACATGTGTCGGGTAAGAGGAAAGCCGAAAAATGCAAATTCGTAAAAACAAAATTCACAAGTGGCGCGCTAGCCACGTGTTGAGGCGTGACCAGCGCGCCAGAAGTGAAAATCCGGTTTTACGGATTTTGGCTATCGTTTGTTATTTTACGTTTTGAGAACGTTTATTTGTCATCATTAAAACATAAAAGAGATCCTAGTCAATGTTGCACCAACTATCTCACCTTTTTTTATGATAACAAATAAAATTTTGTAAAGCAAATATAATTACAAACGTAGCAAAGATGAAGACCACCATTGATGAAGTTTACGTCTTGATCTTAGCCTTGTAATTTGGTGAAGTTTGAACATTGTATTCACCTTATGAGTCTAACATAGCTTTCTACTCCCATGTACGCTATAGCTCTTTGCGCTTTAGTAATAAGCATCTTCGCTTTGCTTTCCTTCTCCCCCTTTTGTCAAATCAAAAAGGCGGGATCTTGATCTTTCAATGAAAGGTTGATATATTTGTAGAAGAGAGAATAAATACCATTGTACATGCTCCCCCTATATCGTTGCCCCCGTTGTTCCAAGGCGGGGATCCATAGGTCAAGAGCATCACCTTCGAGGTGATCTTTGTAACACCCCCATTTTTACATATAGCAGCGGTAGGGAAGTAAACTTGGGGTATTACTTCAAGATAAAACAGTCTCTATTCATCGTAGGAAAAAACGAAATCAAAGAGGTCGTTTATGAAAATAAGTTATCATTCCGTATTTCTTCAGAGTTATACAAAAGAGAGGTTTCCAAGAAATCTAAAATACAACTTTGATGATAACGGTTTTTTCCATCTTGTGTCCTGTCACTCCGTGCCTTTAGTTACTGAGATAAAACATGCTAAAAAAAGTCTAACACAAGGTTGAGTGAAAATTCATAGGTTTATTAATATAATTTGAATGCAAATGTGATTTTTTGGGTTACGTTTGTATACAACCCAGATGAAAGATATATTTATTATTGCCATTAGCTCCATGAATCCGATTGCTTTAGGTTATAGTGATTTAATGTTGCCCCTGCGGGCACCTTTGCCAAAATACCCGCTGATTTTTATTGATGTCAATTGGTTACACGTAACTGGGTCCACCAAGGGGAGTTCCAGCCAATTAGAAATCTATTCACATCATTCCCGCGCTTACTAGGAGAGTAATTAACGGTTCAGATTATGGGGACCTTAAAGGCAAAAGCCAGTTACTTTAGGCAATGAGTAAATTGAAATCGCTTATAGGAAATAACTTGCATTCTGTTTTATAGCTTGTATCTCCCTCGCGGGTTTATAAAAAGATTGAAAGCGAGGCTCAATGAACTCACTGAAAAGTTATGGGAGAATTTGGATAGCTAATGTACTAGGGAAGATATGAAGGTAACGGCCTTTCACACACGGCAATCACAGACAACCTGGGTTTATATATGGCAAAGTCTTAGTTTGATTGTTTTATAAGTTTTTAGATATCTATGTTGGTTTTCGATATAAAAATTATTAACACCGTTCAGGCCATCATAGATCAGAAGTCACTCAGTAAACGTTTGTGGAGCTAGGGCACTTTAAATCGTAAACCCAACAACTCAGACAGAACGTAGTACCAAGATGAAACTTCTTAATATGAAGCTCCCTAGTATTGTGGTATGATATGGATCCGGGACATGATTTTTGAAAGCACATCGATGGTGAATGATGTAATGATTAGAACATAAGCAGTTTTAAGCATTTTATTTCAAAAGCCTGGAAATGTTAAGCACGAGGAGCGTTAATTAAAGTTATGTCTGGTAATGTTTTGAATATGATTTTACACTTTTTCAAAATGTTACATTTTAGACCCTGGGGTTTGGAAAACTGCAAGTAGACCCCTGGGGTTTGCATTTTTACGACTTTGGTCCTTCAACTTTTATTAATATACCAAGTAAACCTTATACTTTAAAAAGTGACATAATAGACCCCTATAGTTATAAGTTTTTGAAATTTACGATATATACCCCTTGCATGGATTATAATTACAAAACATGTCCAAATTGCCATGCAAGCTTAATTTAACATTTCAATAGTCATTTATAAGTTATAATAAACTAAAATATGAAGATTTAACACAACATAAGTTTAATTTAACTATTCGTTAAGTTAAAAGGTAAAACGGGTCAAATTAGGGTTTCAAAATGAAAACGCTCGGGTTTTAAGGTCAAATTCTCTTATGACTTATCAAAGCACTTATTTTAACATTATAATAGCTTATTAGGATTGATTATAACAAAAGTTTACAAGTTTAACCCATAGTTTAAGTAAAAACATGAAATTAGGGTTTCGGGTGTACGGTTTTGGATCAAAAAGGCATAACACTTAGGTTTTTGAGTTCAAAGCTTTATATTATGATTTTAGCAAGAACATATGAACATTATGACGTTATATGAGCAGAATATAAGCTTATAGAACCTGGTTTAAGCTTATAGCTTGGAAACGGGTCAGAATCGGGACTTTCGGCTTCGTACGGCTAGAGTAACGACTCTCGGGCTTCGTTTCTTGGTTTCTTTTGCTTCCTTTCTGTACTTGAGACTTCTTAAGATCACTTAGGATCTATTAGAGCAAAGTATTGCTTCTATAGAAGGGTTATTAGAGGAGGAAGTGGGGGGATGAAGGTAGAATGAAACATTATGCTCTCTATTTATACCTATATGATGTAAGCAAGGAGTAAGCTATAGGGTTATGATCTGGTCTTGACACATAGAGGGTCTAGGTTATGATGTGTAGAAGCTAGGAAATCAATGGTGGAAGTCTATGAAGTAGCTTTGATGAGGTGTTTGGGATTGGGGTATGCCGCGGCTGAAGTGGACAAAAGAGAGGCCATGTGCTTCTCAAATTTGACCAAGGCTTGGTCCAAGTAGGTGCATAAGCTGCTACTATGATTCTAGAAGAGGTTCACATTGGTTATTTGGACTTGGTAGCAATTTAGAGGGGTCAAAATGGTCATAGAAGTAAACCGGGTCTATTTTGGGTTCGACGGGTTCTTCAAATGTTTTAACAAGTTCCATTTGTTCGTGGTTATAAATGATTAAGGAATGATGAAATAGGTTGTTAAGGTCTGGGATTAAAGTAATTAGCAAAGATTAGCAATTGGTTTGGGTTAAAACGGATTAGAATTGAAGAAATGGGAGTACGGGTTCAACTAGGGCTCATTTAGGGTTTTCTTGTCTTTCTTGGCTTATATTTTGCATACTCTTGATTAGGAATGATGGAATACAAATCCTAGGGCTTATATAAAGTATTATTAATGAATTTTGGTTTGTTGGTTTTAAGTTTATGGTTTCGAAATTTAAGAAAAACGGGTCAAAGTTACAATTAGGGCATAATTAGGGTTTTCTGGATTCGTTAAGGTTTTCTAGGCTTTGATTTCTTGTACATTGCCAAGTAAATGATAGATAATGATTTGTAAACTCATTTTATGAGTTTATAATGGCCCTTGGTTGGTTATTTGGGATTAGAATGGTTTAGAACGGATGGTGTGTAAAAACGGGTTTAAATGAAACCAATTAGGTACATTTAGGGATTCTGGATAGTGTTTTACGTACAAGTGAAGTAAAATGATGAAAGTAATGATGAGATATATGATTGAATAGCGATTGATATATTATAAAATAAGTTATTACAACTTAATTGAGGGTTTTTGTGGGTTTACAATGGATATGGATAAAAGCAAGAAGAACGGGTCATAGTGTAGTATTTATCTCGGGTTTTAGGGTTTCTGAGTTTTGTTATCTAGGGTTGATGAGTGTAAAAAGTGTATGAAATTAGGGTTTACACATTGTATATTGAGTGTAGTAGCTTGCACAGGAGTGGTGGTGAAGAAATTAGAGGTAAAACAGAGGTAGAACGGCTATTTTAGAGATCATGCTTAATGACTTGTACATTGAGCTTTTAGAGATTTGTACTTTGAGTTGAAGAGATTTTATATGTTAATTGAGATATCATATTACCTGTACATATGTTTTAGTAGCTTGTGCATTCACTTTAGGGGTTAAACCCTTTCATTGAGTTTAGGGTTTAGGGCATCGAATAATGGTTTTTAAAGCCCGTTTTGATATGATGTTGCAATGGTAACCTTTTAGAAGTGATATATTATCATAATGTTATTTAAATATTGACTTGATATGTTATGATGTTTACTTACATATATGATGATAGGATTGCCATAAGTAGGTTGTCTGAGTCCTGTTAACTTGGAGTTATGAGGTTTATATTGCATATTGAGATATTGGTCAAAGTAAATTGTATTGTAATAAAGCGAAAAAAATTTTCCCTGAAATAAGGTGAGTTTCATATATAATTGATAGATTGCTACTCATCATATAAACTTAATAGATCGGTTTTTACATTTTATGAAAAATTTGGGGTTGTTTATAGTCTCCACCCCTTACAGAAAAAATTCTCGGTCCCGAGTTTAATTAAACTTGAAGTGTTGATTAAAAATCGATGAGGAATTTAGACGAATTTCTCCTTCGCGATCCATGTAACTCTGGTATCTTTTAGAGTTCCATCGTACCTTTATTATAGGAATAGACTTCGCTTGAGTTGCTTGATCTCACTGGTCCATAACTTCTTGGTTCT
The DNA here is from genome assembly GCA_026074375.1 of Tanacetum coccineum. Classification (NCBI taxonomy): domain Eukaryota; kingdom Viridiplantae; phylum Streptophyta; class Magnoliopsida; order Asterales; family Asteraceae; genus Tanacetum; species Tanacetum coccineum. The sequence continues at coordinate 9,377 of BQNB010103975.1, forward strand.
CTCTAAAAAGTAGAAGTTCTGTCGTCGAGTTGAAGTTCTTTTATTGGGATAACGAGAGATTCGTCGGATAAACACTTCTTGAGGTTTGAGACATGGAAAGTATTGTGGACACTATTAAGCTCTTCAGGAAGCTCTAGTTTGTATGCTACTGGGCCAATTCGTTCAAGGATTTTGAATGGTCCAATGTATCATGGATTAAGCTTTCCTCGTTTTCCGAATCGAAAGATACCCTTGCGAGGTGATACTTTACATAACACGAGTGCTAATTGAAATTCTAAAGGCTTTCGCCTTACATTGGCATAACTTCTTTGTCTGTCTCTTGCAGCTTGCAAGCGTTGGAGAATTTGTTATGACTTTTCAGTGGTTTCTTGAACTTATTTTGGTCCTGTAAGTTGAGGAATCTCCAACTTCAGCCAGCAAACTGGTGATCTACTCTTTCGTCCATAAGTTGCTTTCGAACGGTGCTGCCTTGATACTGGCATGATAATGTTGTTATACCGAAAATTTCTACCAATGGTATAATGTTTATCCCTTCCTTTCCGAAAATCTATGAAAATGTCGTAGGATACTCCAACTATCCTTATGTCTTCGAGAGTTTGGATGGTTCTTTCACTTTGTCCATCGGTTTTTCAGGGTGATATGCTGTACTCATGTCTAATTGAGTTACCCAAGCATTTTGTAATGCTGCCAGATCTGATGGATGTGAAATGACTGTCACGATCCGAGATGATAGAAATTGGCACGCCATGTCGAGAGACTATTTCTTTGATGTATAATCTTGTAAGAGTTTCCATACTATCAGTTGCTCGAATGGGAATGAAATGCGCTGACTTGGTAAGACGATCGACAATGACCCAGATGGTTCATGTTCCAGTCGAGGGTTTTGGGTAGCTTGTGTGACGAAATCCATTGTTATCCATTTCCCATTTTCCAATAGGGATTTCTGGTTTGTGTACCAATTAAGCCAGGGATGGGCTTTTGACATTCTGCTTTAACTCTAGAACATGTCAAACACTTGCTAACATATTCTGCGATGATTGCCTTCATGTTAAGCCACCAATAGAGTTTCTTTAAATCATGGTACATCTTATCAGAACCCGGGTGAATAGAATATTTTGATTTATGAGACTCAAGTATGATTAAGTCTCTCAAACCGCCAAAAAGTGGTAACCAGCTTCTGTTTTTGATAGAACGAGTTCCATTAGGATGAATTTCAAATGATTTGTCCATTCCTTGTAGGTTCTCATTTTTGACATTTCCTTCTTTGAGAGCTTCATTTTGGGCTTCGAGAATTTAAGATTGGTATTTTGGATGAACGGTTAAGATTAATGCTCGAACTCGGAGAGGTTTGATTCGTTTCTTTAGGCTTAAGGCATATGCTACAACATTTGCCTTTCCGGGATGATAGCAAATCTTACAATCATAATTTGCAAGTAATTCTAACCATCGTCGTTTCCTCATATTCAATTCTTTTTGACGAAGAATATGTTAAAGGCTCTTGTGATCAGTAAAAACTGTACACTTTGTACTATATAGATAGTGTCTGTAGATTTTAAGAGCGAATATTACTGCTCCTGATTCAAGATCATGAGTGGTGTGGTTTTCTTCATGAGGTTTGAGTTGTCGAGATGCATAAGCAATGACTTTTTCTCTTTGCATTAATACAGCTCCTAACCCTTGAAGAGATGCATCACAGTAAATGAAAAAATTATCATTTCCTTCTGGGAATGCTAAGATTGGTGCTTCACAGAGTTTTTGTTTAAGGAGTTGAAAAGCTAATTCTTGTTCTTCGCTCCAGATATAATTCTTGTTTTTCTGGGTTAATTTAGTCAAAGGCTTTGCAATTTTTGAAAAACCTTCAATAAATCTTCGATAATAGCCGGCGAGTCCTAAGAATTAACGTACTTCTGTGGGTGTAGTGGGAGATGTCCAATTCTTAACAGCTTCAATCTTGGCAGGGTCAACTCCTTAAACAAAAACTCTGTGAAGCACCAATCTTAGCATTACCAGAAGGAAACGATAATTTTGTCGTTTACTGTGATGCATGATAAGTGTAGAATACACATATCCGTTTTGTACCTAAAATGACCCAATTAAACCCAAAACAGATCAAAAAAGGCAAAAATATGCTTGTATTTGTGTTTTGTGTGTGCAGGGATAAGAGTTCAAACCGATTCATGAGATCCTTGAATACAGCAGGTGCATTAGTTAAACCAAATGGCATGACTTGAAATTCATAGTGTTCGTATCTTATTCTGAAAGCAGTCTTAGGAATATCTTCTTCCTTTTCTCTTTAGTTGATGATAACCGGATTCCTAAGTCGATTTTGAGTAAACGCTGAACTTGAAGTTGATCGAATATGTCATCGATCCTGGGTATTGGGTACGATTTCTTTATAGTAAGTTTATTAATTCTCGTAATCGATTACACATTCTAAAAAGTCCGTCTTTTTTTTAAACAAATAAGACATGGAGCTCCCCACATTTTTCTATCTAATATCTTTTCACTTTCTCTCTCATTTCTCTCTCCTCTTTCTCTCTCTAAACAACTCACTCTCTTTCTCTTTTCTATTCGATTTCGTGTTTGATTATATGTTATGAAGTGATATCGGGATCCTACAGAATTCTACTTGGCGAACGGGAGGGAGACCAGGTAGATCTTCAGGAAAAACATCTGGAAATTCTTTGACTACAGGAATGTCTTCTAGTTTCTTCTCGTCTGATTTCTTCTCCATTACTTGAATCATGAAAACTTGACAACCTCAGGATATGTACCTTTCGGTTTTTATACAGGATATAAGGTTTAGTCGAGTTTTACTTCGATCACCTTGAATGATTAAAGTTTCACCGTTGATAGGAATGTGAACGACTTTTTCATCATAGAGAATTTTGGCATGATATTTGGATAACCAGTCCATACCGATGACAACGTTAAAACTACCAAGCTTAATTGGCATAAGATCAATTTCGAAAGGTTGATTTAGCAGAGTTAAAGTGCATCCTTTAATAACAGTGTTTGTGCTTACTAAGTTTTTGTCAGCCATTTTGATATTATAAAAGGTATCTACTGTAATAGACAGAATATTTAGAATAGAGGCAAGCGATAAGGATATAAAACTTCTATCAGCTCCGGAATCAAATAATACCCTGACTAAATGCTGATTGAGGAGAAACATACACATAACGACATTTGGGTCTTGTTAGGCATTCTTATCTCTCAGCATGTAGGCTCTTCCTTGGGTATTAATGTTAGTCTTTTGGCATTGATTTGTGTAGTGTCCTTTCTCACCACAGGCATGGCAAACCATTGTCACTGGGAGTTGATTACTTCTGGTGGTTGGCTTCTTGCTTTGGTAGTTCTTGCTTAGATGGCCCATTCTATTGCAATTATTACACCTACCAGTACAGGGTCCGGTGTTATGGTAATTGCACCTTTTACACAGAGGGAGATCTCTGGCATACCTACCATTTTCTGATGAAGTAATAGCATAGGCTCTACCAGCTTCTTGCCTTCGGTTCTGTTGTCGATGATTATTGTAACGATTGTTGGTGTTGCGGGACATTGGAAAGAAAGGCATCCTCCAAATTAGCAGTAGGATGGTCGGGGGAAGACATCGTCTTTTTGCTTTAATAAATAAGTTATCTTATTTAGTATATGTTGTGTCGTTTTGTTAACTTTACATTCCATTCGGGAGAATATAGCGGCACGGGGACTTTCTTGATGGAAAAGAAAAAGTAGTTATAGTTAAAGGTTTTAACCTTGTTCTCTTTAACGTTGGCTCTTGATACCAAATCAGTAACCCCCCTTTTTACCATATAGCTGCGAAAGCTAATCTGAGGTATTATTCAAAGGGTACAACATGGTCATAATCATAAGAACGATTCAAAATTGTGAGTCATTTTTAAAGTAAAGTTATCATTCATTTATTTCATCAGAATTTGTACAAAAAAGAGGTTTCTAGAATCTAAAATACAACATTTGAATGATAACAGTTTTTCCATCTTCGTGTCCTCGTCACTTCGTGCCATTAGTTACCTGAGATAAAACATGCTAAAAAGTCAACACAAAGGTTGAGTGAACTCATAGGTTAAAGCTATATCACTCCTTGACACATGCCAATGCTATATTTGGCATTACGGTTTTGATATTAACCCCCCAGTATGAAAACATAAAATTTATTATTGCATTAAGCTATAAATCCGATGCCCTATAGGTCCCTATATGATAAATATTGCCCCCCTACCCGCCCGACACCCCTCTCTACGACACAATACCCGCCGTGATTCTAAATGATGTGCAAATTTGTTCAATCGTTACTGGATACACCAACCGGGCCGGTCCAACCCAAATATTCCTCATTCACAACATATCACGCCTTCACTACACCGAGAGTAATTATCGGTTCCCTGAATTAAGGGGACACTTAAAGGCCAAAGCAAGGTTACTTAAGGCAATGCAACTGTTCCGAATGTGTGTGTGTCAGAAATAATTGCATTCATGTTTATAGCATGTATCTCCCTCGTGGGTTTATAAAATAATTGAAAAGCGAGGCTATGAACTCACCTGAACAGTTATAGGGAAATTGATAGCTAATGTATAGGGAATGAAGGTAACGGCTTCAACACGGCAATCACAGACAACCTGGGTTAATATATGGCAAGTCTTAGTTTGATTGTATATATAAGTTTTTGGATATCGATGTTGGTTTTGATATAAAAATTATCATAACACCGTTCGTCCCACTAATCCAGTTCGGGCTCTCATAGTTTAGAAGTCATTCATAGTAATCGTTTGTGGAGAGGTAGGGCACTTTAAATCGTAAACCAACAACTCGAACAGAATGTAAGTTCCAAGATGAAACTTCTTAATATGAAAGCCCCTAGTATGTTGGTAATGATATTGGATCCGGGGACATGATTTTTTGAAAGCACATCGAGGATGATGATATATGGATTACGCTCTCACTCGCTCTATCAGTTTTAAGGATTTTTTTCAATATCTGAGATGTAAGCAGAGGAGCGTAATTTAAGTTATTGTCTGGTAATGTTTTGAATATGATTTTATACTTTTTCAAAATGTTACATTTTAGACCCTAGGGTTTGAAAAATTGCAGGTAGACCCCTGGGGTTTGCACTTTTACGGGACTTTAGTCCTTAAATTTTATTGTTATACCAGGTAAACCTTGTAATTTGAAAAGTGAATAATAGACCCATATAGTATAACTTTGATAAAATGTCACTTTTAGTCCCTTTTTAGTTTTAAGTTTTCATGAATTTACGATATATACCCCTTACATGGATTATAAATTACAAACATATCCATATGCCACTGAAAGCTTTATATTTAACATTTCAATAGTCATTTATAAGTTATAATACCTTAAAATACTAAAGATTAAACAACTAGTTTATTTAACGATTGTTAAGCTAAAAGGTTAAAACGGTGTCAAATTAGGGTTCAATGAAAAACGCCCGTGGGTTTTGAGGTCAAATTCTTTCATGACTATCAAAAGCAATGATTTTACATTATTAAGTCTATTAGGATAGATTATAACAATAGTTACCAAGTTTAGTCCTAGTTTAAGTAAAAACACGAAATTAGGGTTTCGAGTGTACGGTTTTGGGATCAAAAAGGCATCAACACTTAGTGGTTTTTGAGTTCAAAGCTTTATATTATGATTTTATCAAGATCATATGAACATTATGACATTATGAAAGTAGATAATAAGTTTAGAGAACCTGGTTTGAGCTTATAGCTTGGAAACGGGTCAAATCGGGGGACTTTCGCTTCGTTACGGCTTATAGAGTAACGATCCCGGGCTTCAATTTCTTGGTTTCTTTTGCTTCTTTCTGAACTTGAGCCTTCTTAAGATCATTAGGATCTATCTATCAAATTATTGCTTCTAGTAAGGGTTATAGAGGTAGGAAGTGGGGGATGAGAAAAAATCAAGACACATGAGTCCTATTTTTATACCGATTTGAAGGTAGAATTAGTAAGCAAGTTCATGATCTGGTTAGGGACCATAGGAGGTCTAGAGGTTGATGATTAAGGTCTATAGGATGTGTTGGTTAAGCTAGAAACTAGCTTGGATGTGTTGTTTTCTTCTTTCTTTGCCGCGGCTAAGATAGAGAAACAAGGATGCATGTGATGAATTTTATACAATATAAATGGAAGATATTTTGAAGAGAGGTGCTTGTAAGCAGCTAGGGAGGTAAGGTTCTTGTCATTGAGGTGCTTGGTTGCAAGAAAAATAGTTAAAATGGGTTATTTTGCAAGGGTTTTGGTTTCGGGTTCACTAGGGCTCATTTAGGGTTCAGGTTGAGTTTTCTAGCTTGTAATTTGTATACATTTGATTAGGAATGATAGGTTACTGATCCTAGGACTTATATTAAGGATTATAATCAAGATTTGATAGGTGGTTTGAGTTTAAATGGGTAGGAAAATGAGGGGGGAAAAACGGTGTCAAAGTCACACCATTTAGGGCACAATTAGGGTTTTTTGGATTGTTCTTTGTTGTAATTGATGTAGAATGATTTGAATGATGAGGTTATGATTAAGGATGTTGTAATTCATGTTATTATAACTTATTTAAGAGTTGGTTTAGGTTTACAATGGGTAAAAATCAAGAAACGGGTCATGGTTTAGAAACTAGCTCGGTTTTAGGGTTTAGGGTTTTGAATTAGGGTTTTGAGTGCAAAAAGATGTATGAAAGCTTATGTATGGAATAATTAGGGTTCATATATTGTAAAATGAGTATAGTAGCTTGAACATAAGTGATAGTGAAGAAATGAGGATGAAAACGGAGGTAAAACGGCTATTTTAGGGATTGAGCTTAATGACTTATGCATTGAGCTTTTAAGTGGTCTTTACATTGATTATTTAAAGAGATTGATATTTCAAATGAGATGTTATATTACTTGTACATATGCTTTAGTAGCTTGTGCATTCACTTTAGATGTCAATCTTTTCATGAGGTTAGGGTTTAGGGCATCCGATAATGGTTTAAAGCCCGTTTTGATATGATGTTGCAAATGGTATCTTATAGGAATAATGTATCTTGTAATAATGATATTATGATATTGACTTGACATGTTATGATGTTTTCTTGACATATATGAAGATAGGATTGCCATATGAAGGTTGCCTGAGTCCGTTAACTTTAGTTATGCAGGATATATTGCATATTGAGATATTGGCAAAGTAATGTAATGTAATAAAGCAAAAAATTTCCCTGAAAAAGGTGAGTTCATATATAATTGATAGATTTTACATCATCTAACTTAATAGATAGATATTTACATTTATGAAAATTGCGGGTTGTTATAGGAACTATCAAATAAATTATTCGGAATTATTATGATCGTGAGAAAGAATGTTTGAAGATAATCATTTCGCAATTACCGAAGGAATTACACGAAGGATCGATTATTCGTTGATACGTCTAAAAATCAACGATGTAGAGTATTGTACAAAGTGAAAGATATCGCCACTTACCTTGTAGAGTATGTAAAGTTTTAGGAAGATTAGGAAGTTGACCGTTACGGGAACGCCAACTTAGGTTGTTGTTTTTTATCTATGATCAAGACGTTGTAAATAGTTGTGTCTTTATCATGATAACGGTCGGGAAATAAGTGTCTAGAAACTTGTATCTTAAGTCTTAATCTATTTGTTTCTTAATTTTTATTTAACAACAATTTACTTCCCTCTCACCTAATGATTAGCCGCTGGTTTTACGTGAACGAGGATTCATATGAACATGCATGTCTATCCTAGAATTCCGGGTGTGTATGCATGCCTTGTACCTTGTTGGTTTACGACTTTTGGTGAAAGTTAGAAGGTTCCTACCCTATATCATTCTTCATCCTAACCGTTGGTTAAATTCGAATGGGGATGTGATCGAACACACATGTCTATCCCGGCGTTCCGGGTGTGTATGTGTGCTTCAGCTGCCTTGTTGGAGTGGTACTTCTGGTGAAAGATTGTAGAATGATCAAACCGTATGCCTTTCCATACAAAAACCCATATTTACCTTTATAAACTTGTTACTCCTTAGCTTTAGTGGTGGAGATGTGTATCCTTGCCAAGCTTATGATAGAATACTCGTCACGACCGTGCAATTGAGCGAATTAGTTACATGTTACCACATAGATTAGTTGAGTGATTTGAGTGTTTTCATCTTCTTATTTCGTGAGGTGTTTGGTTGTGTACTTGTAATAGATCAAATAAGTGCTTTAACAGAAAATATCCTTAGGGATACATTTTTATAAACTTCTAAAGGCTACTTGACGACAAGTAGGATTCAAGTGGGGGATATTTGATGACATTAAATAACGTCTATTTTATAGCATCATTTATCCTATGTTATTAACCCATTTTATATAGTTATTACAAAGAATTGTTACTTAATCATTTATATTTGTGAATTGCAGTCAATATAGAGTAATTGGTGAAAGTTAGCAAAAGGCGTGCATTCTGGAGCTTAAATGAAGATATTTTGAAGATTACTATTCCGAAGACCAATACGCCGTATCCATCAAGGAAGATACGGCGTATCCTTGTCTGTACTCACCAAAGACCACTCAGGAATAAAGATCAATACGCCGTATCCAGAGGACTCAATACGCCATATTCAAGATACGGAATCAATATAATATTCTAGAAGATTTAAAGCGTGGTCCCTACTCTAAGAAATCCCCAATACGCCGTATCCAACTCTTGGATACGCCGTATCCAACCGACTTCCAGAACCTATAAATACAAAACTCAAAAACGAGTTTGAAGTATGCTAAATCATATTCTCGATACCTAAACCACAAAAGTTGATTTTCAGAGAAGAAAAAGAGTAGAAGAGGCCGAGAAACGTATTCAATTCCATAGAAGACAACGTGTAATTCCATATACTTTAGTAATCGTTTAGTTTTTGGTATCATTCGTTAACTTGGTTAGTTTACCTTGGCTAAATAATTACTATTGTATTTATTATGATGTTTGAAGGCTAATATCTTCGGGTATTAGCCATTATTATGAAGATCTGAATGTTTGGTATTTGTTTATCTTGATTTCTTGATTTATCGTTGAGTGCTTGTTTATGTTTATCAATTTATACATATTTATGTACTTTTGTATGCGACCTATCATTCAACTGGATCTAGTGAAGCGGACCAAGTAGATCTAGAGTCCGGGATAGCTCTCCATATAGTGATTTATACATCTAGAATCATAGTTACACAAATATTGTCCTTCTAAGTCTGTGTCTAGGATACGCTTCGGGCTTAATTAGTTAATTGGATATTGCCAATGGTTTATTGATCGTGTTGACTAGCAGGTGACCTAGATAATTCAACAAGTAACGTTCTGATTCCATTGGATAGTTGGACAAGTGGACTACTAGTGTATAAATTGCCATTAAGCGGTAAGTGGGTAAAGTCTCTATGAGCTAGGGTTTAACAAGATCACCATTGCTTTAATCCCTAAGATAGATTATAATAAGCAAATAAGGATGCTTTATGTGGATGCTTTAATTGTGACAGAATTATTGTGTCTAGGTCTTAGGATGATGTAACGCCTAAGTCTTAAGAATGATATGCCACCTTGAGAGAAGAAATCATTGCACTAAATAAACAAACAAACGTTCTAATCGGATTAATAATGGTTAATACAGTTTTCTTATATAAGGTTCGTCCGCTCTTTTATCTTTTGTTAATTAACTTGCGTGGGTAAAAGTGCCTTGAATTGATTATAGACACCAACCAAACCGTGCCAGTCTCTCAGGCTGAAAACCCCCTTTTCCCGTTAGAATTAGGATTTAGACTGACATAGGTTTAACATAGGTTTAGAATAGAATAGAATTAACATAGATTAGATAACCAAAATATTAATTAAATTGATAGATTTAACCTCGCTTCAAGTGTTTGACACCCTACTTACCACGAAACTACTACCGATCGGGTACACTGCCCGTTAAAGTGTTGTTTTTGGTTTAGTCGGCAAAATATAAATTTAAAACTTGAATCATCTTAAATATACCATACAACGACAGCACATCAGTAACCTAACAATCAACTCAAGTACATAAGAGGTATTGCAAGCCAGGTATTGGGAAAATGACCCGCAAACATTTTACTAAGACTATCATCACAAATGTACAAAAGTGGTATTAAAAGATAGCAATCAGAACATATTAGCAAAATATAAAACTGTTAAGTGTTACATAGTGGACATCATTGTCTAACCAACAGTCACAAACATGACCAAATATGCAAATTGTTTAAGTACAAATACTGCCACAAAAAGGCCACATACGACCGCGGTAAGAAAGGAAAACAACAACTTGAGGTATCGCTAGCGGTAGGCTCCACTACTCATGGCAAGGAAGCACCACAAAGTAGGCTCAACCCACCACAGTCGACTCAGGAATCGTATCTAGCTCTTTTCCCTCTGAAGTTATGGTAGGAGGGTTTTCATCATGTGGTTTCGCATCCGAGACTTGATAATCAGATACAGAATGAGGAGGAACAACACTGGAAGACACAAAGGTTATAGAAAGAGTAGTAACAGGTTCAGCCGTGGCAGGAGCAGCAAAAGTACTAGCTTCACCAATTAAACTCTGAGAAGATAAAGGCTCAGCAAGAGGAACCATAACATCCGTGAGCGACAAACATTTCTCCATAATCTTTCCCTTAACCCTTTGAACTCGAGAGTGAACAACGTGAAGAGAGAAGGATAGGGAAGTTTCACCAAGGACTACATTGTCTTCCGCCTTATGGATGGGGAACATGAGTTATTCCGGGGATGGTTGCAGTTCCTCCGCTCCAGGGATCTCAGCTAATGGTCCCTCCAAACGGAGAGAATCCATGAGATCAACGATGCTCGCATATTTTTGGACTTTAGCATGGAAAGCAAAGAGAAATCCACGATGCGGAGAGCACTAACGGCGTCAACATACTTAGCTTCCGCGAAAGGATCATAGGCTTCAATTACGGATAGATCCCTCCCAGCTTTCCCATGATCAACCCGTGCTTTCAGGCCATCCTGAATACCCTTATTAATCGCACAACTGATGGCCTGCCCCAAAGCTTGAAGATACTCAGAAGACTGTAAGCATTTAAGAAGGAAAAGCTTAAGCCCATGAGTCAGGATTCACCGCCATCCAGATATGGCGGTCAAGAAGCGAGGGTAAATTTCTTCCTCAAGATGATCACCCATCTCCAAAAGCTGAGCATCCAACTCCGCAACCCGGTTACCCAGAACAGTTTCTTGCTCATCTTGCATGGCTTCCATGTGTCCTTTAAGAGCTCGAATGCAGACTCTAACGATGACCTCTACAAAAAAATAAGAGAAAAATCATTAATCACAAAAATAAAAACAAGGTATGATTGAAGATAAAAAGAAATCTGTGGATACCTGACCAGCAAGCCTACCCTTCTCTGATTCTAAGGAGCCACCTTAGAACTTAGTTCGTCACGTGAAAGCTGAAAGCCAGACAGGTCAGAAGTAAGTTGAACAACTTGAGCAGTAAGAGATGCCAACTCTGTCTCCTTCAAAGCAGTTACAGACTCAAGAGTGGTGACCTTCTCAGACAAAACATATTTCTCTCCTTCAAGCGCAAAGTTTCTCTCTTTCAAATCCCTCAATTCATTGCCCTTAGCAGCATCTGCAGCTTCCACAACAGATAGTTGACAGCGAAGACGGATAGCCTCTGCGGCCTCAGCCTCTCTTAGAGATAATAAAGATTTCAGATGAGCAATCTTAGCGTCTTTCTCTAATAGAAGGGCGGTCTGTTCAACACACTTATCTTCATGTCTGTCTTTCTGTTCTAGAGTATGTTCTGCTCGCGACCTCACTTCCACCCCAAGACACATCTGTCGTGCCACCCCAACATTAAACTCAGTATATAATTGGTCATAGTACATGGCACGCAGTTGTGAGAAAAGAGCAGGTGGGGCAAGACGGTCCGTCAAGTCATGACAAACATACGGGTCGTTAAGAACGGAGTCATTTGTCATCATCCACTTAGGAACATATATGTTGTGCAGGGTCTTAGAATCAAGATCTTGTGAAGCATAAAAAGAGTAAGATAAAGTGGCGGGCTCATTCAATTTTGAAGTACCGGCGACATTCGCACCAGCCTTAACATTGGGAGTCAGAACAGCAGCAATAGTAGTGGTGACAGCAACAGTCATCATGGAGGCATCCGCGGTAAGAGATCTAGCAAACGAATTAACCTCAGAACATGAACCTGAATAGTAAGAATCATCTAAAGATGCAACATACCTCGCGCCAGGAGGACGGGTCCGCAAATTAAGCCTGGACACAGAATCTGTGGGCCCATCATACCCGCCATCCGGTGTCGGAGTCACGGAAGCAACAACTAAAGGTTCCGTAACTCCACTCGGAACAAAAGAACCATTCGAAATCAAACCACAGATAGCAGCAAGAGACTTCCCGCCGACATTGGAAGTCGCAGCATGGTAATCCTCCCTTAGTTTCTTGGGAGGAAGAGTAGAACCACTAGCATCCCCGATAGCTTTCCTTTTCCATTTCTTCTTGGTCTTTTCAACAGCAACCTCCAAAACATCCTTGGCAATAGTTTCTTCCGAATCATCATCGCCCCTCTCGATAGTATGCTCCTGTCTAGCATCATTCCCCTCATCAAAAAGCTTATCAATGTTATCACTGCTACCCCCTAAGGCAGCCGAAGTGGGAGGATCCAACGAAACAGTGCGACCCTTAGTCAACGTTAGTAGCTTGACCTCCCCTTCCGCAGTCTCTCTCTCCCCTACTAGCACTTTGGTGGGATCGGAGTGGCGGATAAACGCAAACAAATCCATCTCTGCAACATAGTAAAGGAAAATTATCAGGTATAATCGCAACACAATAAGATCTAGAATATAAAGCAAAGTATACCCACCCTCGTTGCCATCCCAAAACGTTAGATAGTAGTTCTCATCCAGCGTATAATAACGACTTATACCAACCCAACATAAGAAAGGTTCTGGAAATTTCTGAAAGGGGGCGGTATGGGTACGAAGGAAGTCACACGCTTCTGTGTCATATTGAGAAAGCTTGGGAGGGGGGGTCTTTATTTAAAATCTTGCTTTTCAAAGACACAGAAAGAGGGAGGGCCATGGTGTCAACCCAGAAGAAGTGGTCATTCCAGTTCTTTAGGGAATTCAATGGTTTGCTGTGGCAAATAGGAGCCGCGTCGGAACGCTTGACGAACGACATCCACCCTTTATTGTAGGAACTGGTATAGAACATATGGAATCAATTGACAGAGGGTTGAAAGCCATGGACGCGACATAAGATCTCAAAATGAGAAACTTTAGCCACCTCGAACACCGACAGTTGAGAAAGACGAATGCGAAAAAGGCCAAGAACATCCACAAGGAACTGAGACAAAGGGATCCGATAGTTGGCAAAATCAAAAATTCAAGTATACAAACTAATTTTGCCATCCGGGCTTTGTAAAATACTTTGATTCGGGGCAGGTAAGGTTGGATGAACACAATCAGGTATATGATACTTAGTATACTTCTGACATGATTTCTTACTCTTACGCCGGAGTCTAATCGTGGGGTCCATCCTCACGATAAGGATAACGGTTTACTCTTAATTGTGCAGGAAATCATCTCGTTACTTAGTTTAGTACAAGATTCGACTCATCAACAGCTTATTGGCCCGACCTAGTAAGCGTCCCCGATCCATCTCACACCCCCATCACACATTTTGTACTAACACATAAGGATGTAATTTGACAACTCAGTGATTGTAAACAGAAAGTGTATGTGTATCATTATATTCTATAAGTAATTGAAATGATGATTAATTATTAAACAAATAGATAAACATGACACTTCTAAAGGTGTTAAGTCAATAAAAAAATCGAGTCCTTTTGCTACAACAAATACATCGAATATAAAGATTTTAAGGTTATAAAGTTGACAAGCAATTATATATATACACATTTAGCATTACATATACTGCCAAAACAGTAACGGGCTACTGTTCATCGATGAACAGTGACGGTTACTGTTCATCGGCCCAATTTTTTTTTTTTTTAATTTTTTTAATACCGGTGGTTACTGTTCATCGGCCGAAAAAAAAAAAACTTTATACTCCCCCTTTCTTTCGTTAAAAATAAGAAGGGAAAAAAAAATTACGTTTACGACTTTCTATCGGCCTGGGCAAAAAAAATATATATATCCCCTTTATTGAAAAAAAAAATTTGTCATTTAATATGAGAAAAAAACAAACTATTAAACATGAGACCGAAGAAATTAACCCGAACAAAAAAAAATGTCCCGCAATAACGCGCGAAAAAATAACGCCCGCAGCAACGCGCGGGTAATCTTTGCTTGTTAGATACTTTTATCATGTAGTAAAAGATTTGGATTCAAACCTCTTGATGCTATCATCATCACTTTATGGTGAGATATGCCAATCTCAGCTTAAAAAAATGCAACAACATATTCGAATTATATTTAATTTGTCAAAATAAAGTTTACAACATGTAAAGACTCCCATTATTATGAAAATCA
>BQNB010103976.1:0-23916 GCA_026074375.1 Tanacetum coccineum
CTTTACTTATTAAACACATTTTCTCTCACTAGAAAATCTCTCTTATGTGTTTCTCTCTCTAGAAACTAGCCAAGTCTAATAATCGACCCTGTGTTATGATATATGATATACCACATGTAAAGATTATGAGTTGGAGCAGCTTGATGTAATGATGGAATTTTTACATGAGAATCTTGAAGAAGTGATCTACATGAGACATCCACCGGGATATGAACAAGGTAACAAGGTATGTTTGTTAAAGAAATCCCTTTATGGTTTGAAGCAGTCACCTAGGCAATGGTATAGAAGGTTTGATGAGTACATGCTGAGCAATGGGTTCAAGCGTAGCAGTTACGACAGCTTGAAGTGCTCACCCAATGGCATCTGAACCGATTTTCCATTGTCTATTCTAAAATTATTCAAAATCTTAGAAACGTACCCAGATTGTGACACCCTTAAAATCTTGCGACTCCGATCCCTGACAATATCCATACCAAGAATCTTCTTTGCTTCCCTGAGCTCCTTCATGTCAAACTCCTTTTAAGCAAAGACTTGGTAGACCCAATCTCAGCCTTGCTTTTACAAGTAATCAGCATATCGTCTACATATAACAATAGATAGATATACTCACTTGGTGCATAACTCATGTAATATACGCAGCTGTCGTAACTGCTACGCTTGAACCCGTTGCTCAGCATATACTCATCAAACCTCCTATACCATTGCCTAGGTGACTGCTTCAAACCGTAAAGGGATTTCTTTAACAAACATACCTTGTTACCTTGTTCATATCTCGGTGGCTGCTTCATATAGATCACTTCTTCAAGATTTCCATGTAAAAATGTCGTCTTTACATCAAGCTGCTCCAACTCATAATCTTTACACGCAGTCAATGCAAGTATAACCCGAATAGATGTGTGTCAAACTACACTACCAAAGAACTACAATCATTGTTAATCAATACCTGCCCTTGTGGGTGTGAAACCCAACCACCAACCTTGCCTGTACATAGGCTTTTGAACACCTTCAATCCCTTCCTTTATCTTGAACAGCCATTTACAGCTCACCAGGTTTTTCCCAACGGGATGATCGACTAACTCCCAGGTCTTGTTCTTCCTTAAAGAATACATCTCTTCTTTCATAGCAACTTTCCACTTAGAACTGTCTTCACAAGCAACTGTCTCTTGGTATGTCAACGGTTCATGAGTATCTTCTTCATCTACTGCAACAAACGCATAAGAAGCCATATTACTCTCATCTTAAAACCTCAAAGGTTTCATTCTTGTCCTTCGCTCTTTATTCCAACCAACTGATAATCTGTGAGATCTGGTGTCTGATCAGTTTCTTGATCCCCTGCATCTTCATCATCGCCATCTTCCTGATCTGTCTGATCTTCTTAAAGGCGAATGAATTATCTAACTTTGCAGTTTCCACCTCAACTTGTAAATTCCTCAACAGACTGATCACACAACACCATATCCATCAATGTGTCCATTGTACATGACACTTTCATTAAAGACCATGTTCCTGCTAGTGACTATTTTAGGTGATTCATCATCAAGCCTATATATTCTGACCCCTTCACACCCTCAGGATACCCCAAAAGAACGCATTTTATCTCGCTCTCGACAATCGTGAATCCCACTCTCCGAATCAGGCTCGAGCTTACCTTGTTTATCGTGTGGATATGCGACACAGCCAAAAATCCTTAACATCTCATAATCACTTGAATGTCCCGACCACATCTCCATAGGTGTATTTTTTCAATAGCTGTCGATGGTGGCCTATTGGAAAAATAATGCGGCCATACAATGGTCGCTTCCGCCCAGTAGGTTCTTGGGCAATCCAGACTAGAAATCAATAAACAGGCGTACCTATCCCATGAGAGTTTGACTTTCAATTGTAACGTTATCTAGCCCATTATGTTGCGGCGTCCCGACAACTGTCAGATGTATAGCTGCTCAAACTCCTAGTTACAACAGGAATTTACAGACAACCCTGGGGGCTCCCCGCCCCGAACCCCCACCCAGAGAACCATTATTTGTGTCCTTATCTTCATAACCGTCCTCACCAGTCTGAAACTCTTACTAATTTGCTTCCTTCCACTCTTTTGAACTTCCAGAATGCTTCATGTTTGAACCTGAGAATATAAACTCATACCCTCCTAGAATAATCATCAACAATAGATAAGAAATACCTCTTACCTCCTAATGATTCCACCTGAGACGGACCCCATAAGTCTGAATGAACATAGTGTATCACTCCCTAAGTAGTGTGCCTCCCCACACTGAAACTGACTCGATATGACTTTCCCAGAACATAATTCTCATAAAAATCGAGCTTCCCTAGACTTTTCTTGCCAAACAGCCCTTGCTTTTCCAGCACTTGTAGTCCCGCCTTGCTGATATGTCCCAGTCTTTGGTGTTAAACCTGCATAAGACTATCTTTTCCTTCAACACTAGCATTAAGCTCACATGCCATTTCATGGCCATCCAAAGAGTATACGCAATATCCCTTCGTATTATAGATAAAACAACCCTGGAACCATTAATCACCTTGACTTTTCCCGATTGCAATTTTAAGGTAAATCCCTATTTTTCAAGAGTTTCCAGCGATATCAAGTTTCTATTCAATTCAGGAATATACCTGAGATTGTGTAACACAAAACTTGACCCATCTTTCAGTTGTATCCTCACCTTGCCAATACCTCTGATCTTACACTCCCTGTTGTCACCCAATTATACACTGCCCTCACCGCATTCCAGAAAATCAAAAAGTATATCTAACCTGGGTGTCATGTGGTATGAACATCCTGAATCCATGATCCAATCTAGCAGAGCCTATGCGCTCATCACCATCATCACCTTAGAATCTTCATAAGACGTAACCTGTTGACTTCTTGCGATTATTCTTCAAACAGTTTCTTTTCAAGTGATCCTCAGATTGGTAAATATAGCACTTGAGTCTTCCACACCTCGTGAGACTTTCGATCTGACTTACCCTTGACTGAACTAAATCCCTAATGATACAAGATTCTCCTCCCTTACATATAACCCTTCATCATCATCCCCCTTCGCCTTAGACCTTTCTTTGATTTCCTTTGAATTTAGTGTGGCCATCACGTCCTCCAAAGTCAAAGCTTCATGTCCATAAAGCAAGGTATCCATAAAGTTTTCGTATGATGCTGGTAAAGAAGTGAGTAATAATAAAGCAAGATCTTCATCATCGAATTTTACCTTAATATTTGCTAAAACAAGAACGATTTTGTTGAACTCATCTATATGCTCGGAAATCTTTTGTCCAGCCGCCATGTAGAATGTATACAACTTCTTCTTCAGGTACAACTTGTTGGCCAATGACTTTGTCATGTACAAAATCTCGAGCTTTGACCAAACCCCCGCTGCAGTCGTCTCCCCGGTAACCTCTCTCAGAACCTTGTTACCTAAACACAAAATCATGACACTATGAGCTTTCTTGTTTAGCTCATCTTTCGTTTGAGCTTCCATATCCGCGGGTAAAACCTCCAAAGCTGCTTCACATCTATGTTAGATTAATAAAGTACGCATCTTGATTCTCCATAACCTGAAATCACCAGTTCCATTGAATTTCTCGATGTCAACTTAGCCCTCGTCATTCTTTAATCCCTTTGTTGATCGATTAAACCTTGTAATATAATATTTAATCCTTTACAAAAATCGAAACCCCAACAAAGTACCTTGTACAATAATCTTTCACAATATATTATATGAATAATTTATTAATAAAGTACTAATACTTTACCACCAATCAATATAAAATATTATTCAAATAGTTAAAGTGTACTGCTGTTCTTCTTCTTTTCCTATAAATCACGTGACTTGTATCCTTTTTCTTTACCTTTATATTCTACAAACGAAACCTATCTTGTCTTCTTTGTCAATACGAGCTGCTCCTTGACGTCCAACAAACTAAACGCAAGAACCCTTGCTGTTGCAGAACGAACAACAAGTAAACCTTTAACAAGATTCGACTCGCTTCCATACCTTCAAACCAAGGCTTTGATACCACTTGTTAGTTTGTGATCGACTAACAACCCGGAAGCAAGCTCGTGGAACTTGAAACTTGTAAAGATGAATCGACACACCACAACAAGTATAGATCGATAAAAAAAGGAAAGAAAAAGAGGCACAAGGTATAAACCATAATCGAATAATTAGTATTGAAAGAATGAAGTGACAATATCCCCCAATCATCATCTCCGTTTATAGAGATGAGGGGGGGGGGGGAGAGAACAAACCCTAAAACACATAGGCTGTACTTGGGACACAAGTTAACCCACGACAACTTAACACCCTGGAATTTTACTAAAATAAAGACTAAACATAACAAGAGGTGTTAGTTAACGTCCTTGCTAGAGTTGCATCATCTTCATTCGAAGATCTTTTTAATGCTAAACTAAGGTTGGTTTCAATGAACTTTTTTTATAAACTTATTTAGACTATCATTAGACGTACACGTTTGTTAATTGGTATTGCTTTCACTATTACTTGTATATTGTATTTATGTTTTGTATAACTTATTCAGTGTTTATACACGGGACAAAAGTGTATGAGGGTCATGGGACACTCATGGATTTTTGCGACCTACTGTTAGTTGTTATAAAAGGACTCGTATACATGCAAGATATGTAGATAGATCAAAGGTAAGAAAAACAGATAAAAATAATGTAATAGGGCTAGATGAAATTCAAGCCCTCATGTTTTTTTTATGAAAGCCTAAAGCTAAATATGATTCAGATTTCGGATATTCTAAAGTTCAAAAAAATGTTTTATGCAATCCCGAATATCCAAAAAAAATTTTAATGTACCAAATGTTTTAAATTTTTCTAAAATTTATTATTAGTTCCAAAATAACAATTCATATATCCCCATTTTTTAATCAATTCCAATTAAATTTTTGGATATCAGAATACACTTTCCTTTTATGTCATTTAGATCATGTCTTGCATTTTTTATTTCATTCATATTAGCAAGTATTTGCAAGTTATATCTGTTAACCCGTATCTTTAGCTATACAATAGTTGTACATTTAAGAGTCTAGTTGTCTAATTGTGATTTAATTTATCAATCATTATCTGTACTTATAAATGTGCCTAGCTGTACTAGTGTTGGCTATGTCAACTATATATATTATATGTTTTGGTGAAGGACACGACAACAACAACATATTACCATTATCAGATTTACCATTCTACATAGTGGATTCTGGCGATAACCGAAGATCTGGTTCAAGAAAGCTAGAATGCTACATGAGATTATCCCTAGAAACAATCATGAATGTCAAACAAGGCAGCGTTGGATCATCTGTGATTGAGACAGTGATGGCTTGTCATAAATCTCAGTCGACATTGCAGGACCAAGCACAAAGCAACAAGATCAACTGACGTATGATGATGAAAATGAAGTTTAGTAACGAACTAGCGTTTTTTAAAGAGGAAGATATGGTTTTGCACGCTTCCGATTCAATCCAACAAACCCTGACATACAAAAAAATATGATAGATAGAGATCATGACGTGCTCATGATGGTCTAGTGGCCTCTTGCTTCTCTAAAAACTAAATGTAATGACGCTCAATTATATCCGTAAGCATTCTGAAGAGCCGATCAACTATCACACTAAAACGGCATAGTTATCGAAAAAGAACTGATGATGCGTCGTATTTTCAACATAGTGAATTTGGGTGAGCAAAAAAAACCGAAACCGAACCAAAAACCGGAAAAACCGAACCGAACTAGAAACCGACAATTTTTTTTCTTCAAATAATCAAACTTTCGGTTCGGTTTTGACATAAAAACCAAACCATAAAAACCGAACCAAACAAATTTAATTAATTACTATTAGTATTACTAATTATTAGTTTATTACTAATTACTCTTTATAATATTAAATTAGTACTGTTGGGGTGCTGGGCCACTTCTAGGGAATGGGCCAAATTTTGAAAACATTACCAAGGAGATGACCAACAACAAATAATCATTACCACTATTGTTACTACACATAAATTTCAATATGTCATATGATCAGGTTCCAATGTTTCAATAGTACAAAACATCAATTTATCAGATTATATATAAAGAAACCCAAACTCAAAATATTCTTTCTTAGTCTCACACGCATGATTTATTTTGATGATTTTATCAAAATTCCATTGATTAGCATATCAAACTCTTGAGTGGTAAACATATCTAATTTTCCAGAATAACGACAATAAACGAAATCTTTCTATATTTCGTTGGTGATTCCAATGGTTGGCATCGTCACAGGTGCTTGGCCATTTTTTTTGCACCTGACACATAATTGTAATTTAAAGATATGCCATTCAATACGGCCGTAGAGTCTGAAAAATCAGGATTCCTATTTAAGTCAATACGCCGTATTCCATTTTACTAGAATAACGCGTATTGAGTTTTAAAAATTGGGTAAATTTATGTCAATGACCCGTCTACCCATTAAGAGTGGATACGCCGTATTGATCTGCAATATGAAATCGAAAAAGGGAATTCCCACTTTTTACCTATTTGAGCCAATTACCAATTCTACTAATGGCTTAGTCTCATTTAAGGAGGGGGGGGGGGTAAATAGGATCTTAACAAGTTCTAAGGCATACTCCTAATTTATAAACCAAACCCTAACCCTAATTTTAAATCAAAACAATTCGAAACAACAAATCGGAAAAAGAAAGGGAAAAGCTAAATATCGTACGATCTTGACGAAGAAAAGAGTGCGATAAAGAATCAAGAACAAGAGATCTTCCAAGAAGGTTAGTGGTAAAAATATTTTGTGTGTATAGAGTGAAAAAGGAGTGGTAAAACTCAATCTGACGTATCAGAGGGGTTTTTATACCCAAACTTGATACGTCGTATCGCGGTTTGATTAATACTCCGTATTGGTGGATTTTGTTGACTTGGTCAACTTTATAAAAAAAACAGTGGATATGCCGTATAGGCTTTATCCTAATACGCCATATTCATTCTTGGAGACCAATTTTCTTAAAATAAAGCAAATAAAATGTACCTTGGCCTTCACAACATTAGCATATAATCACCATTCTTATAATACCACTTAGGGTCGAACGAGATGCCGAACGGCACATACAAATTTATAATAAAGCATAATAGCATTCCGTTGAAAAGATAAATCCAAGTTACGATATTCACATTTAGTTCCAAGACAAAGCTTTCCTCATCGAAAATTTTATCTATTTTATCACGACTTATTTCTCTAAGCATATTTGACCTATGTGTATTTAAATTACCCTCCGAAGATTGTATTATATCGATTTCATTATTATCATTGTCCTCGTCTGATTTTAAATCATCAGGATGAATAACGTTGAAAGGGAATAGATCATTAAAGTACAAAATGTTTTGTTCCACTTCATCATATTCAGACAATGATGTTTCATTATTTAAATCAGATTCATTGTTATGTCGGGGCTTAAAGTCTGTTCAGTTAAATAATCAGATTTAGACGTTTGAGCATCATTGTAAACAATGGCTGGAAATTCATTCTTAAAATCTTTAAAGAAGTCTAAATCATCAACATAACTGATCGTAGGCTTGGGTGGCGGAAAAGAAGGTATAGTGGCTTTTTCATTATCGTTCTCCGAATTTGTTTTCAAATTGTTGACAAAAATCATTTTATAAAAAACGAATTTTTGTCACAAATTATTGTGTAATCCTCATCGTCGGATTCGTCAAATGATATGCTAAATTTCGATCTCATCGTTGATAGGAGTACTTACTTGAGATTTGCATGGAAGTGTATCTTGAGGTGCAAAGGCATTGTCAATGACTATAGCTGGGAATTCAGCTTCCACAGATCTAAGGTCGTGAAGATCGTCATCAACCCTGATCTTCCCATATGTAGCAGTTTCCCAATTAAACACCCGACCACGCCTATGAGATTTTTCTTCTTCAAGCTTGATATATTCGTTCATAGTCATGTTAGGATCATCCATCATGAAATAAACTTACCAGAAAGGCAGTTAAACAACCAATACGTTGTATTCAGAGGACTGAATATGTTGTATCACACAATCACAATAAACAAACAAGAATACAAATTACTCTAAACTACACTACTCCTAAGGGTTAGATCTAATCTAATGTTAAAAACCAAAATATCAAATAAAAATCAAGATTAATTTTCACTCCCCGGCAACGGCACCAAAAACTTGATATTTCGTTGTGTGGTGTAGATTTTTATGATTTAAGTTTTAAATTTATATTTTGCCAACTAAACCAAAAACAACACTTTAACGGGTAGTGTACCCGATCAGTAGTAGTTTCGTGGTAAGTAGAGTGTCGAACACTTGAAGCGAGGTTAAATCTATCAATTTAATTAATATCTTAGTTATCTAATCTAAGTTAATTATATTAATTCTAATTCTAACGGGAAAAAGGGGTTTTTAGCCTGAGAGACTAACACGGTTTGGATGGTGACTACAATCAATTCAAAGCACTTTAACCCACGCAAGCAAATTAACAAAAGATAAAAAAGCGGTCGAGCCAAATATAAGAAAACTGTATTAACTATTATTAATCTGATTAGAAAGTTGGTTTGTTTATTAAGTTTAATGATTTCTTTTCTCGATGTGGTATATCATTCTTAAGACTTAGGCATTACATCATCCTAAGACCTAGACACATTAATTCTGTCACAATTAAAGCATCTGCATAAAGCATCCTTATTTGCTGATTATAGTCTATCTTAGGGATTAAATCAATGGTGATCTTGTTAAACCCAAGCTCATAGAGACTTTACCTATTTATCGCTTAATGGTGATTTATATACTAGTAGTCCACTTGTCCAAGTATCCAATAGAATCAAAACGTTATTTATTGAATTATCTAGGTTCACCTTCTAGTCAACACGATCAATAAACCATTGGCAATATCCAATTAACTAGTTAAGCCCGAAGCGTATCCTAGACACAGATTTAGCAGGACAATATTTGTGATCCTATGGTTCTAGATGTATAAATCACTATATGGAGAGCTATCCTAGACTCTAGATTACTTGGTCCGTATCACTAGATCCAGTTGAATGATAGGTCGCATACAAAAAGCACGTAAATGAGTATAAATTGATAAACATAAACAAGCATTCAACGATAAATCAAGAAATCAAGATAAACAAATACCAAACATTCAGATCTTCATAATAATGGCTAATACCAAAAGGTATTAGCCTTCAAACGTCATAATAAATACAAAATCAATTATTTAGCCAAGGTAAACTAACTGAGTAACAATGATACTACAAACTGAATATTACAAAAGAATAATAAATTACACTTGTCTCATAAGGAATAACTGATACGTTGCCTCGACCACTTCATTCTGACTCTTTTTCTCCTCTAAAAATTGACTTTTATGGTTTAGGATTTGAGAATATGATTTAACACACTTAAAACTTGTTTTTGAGTTTTGTATTTATAGGGTCTGGAAGTCGGTTCGATACGGCGCGTACCAAGCCTTGGATACAGCGTATTGGGGGTTTCTTGGAGTATGGACCACGTTTGATATCTTCCAGAATATTCACATTCTATATCTTGAATACGGCGTATTGAGTTTCTTTAGATACGGCGTATTGATCTTGTTTCCTTTGTGGTATTTGGTGAGTGCAGGCATGGATACGCCGTATCCTCAAGGCTCTCTCAAATCTCTCTTCTACCCTAAATTGATATAATTAAATTTGAAATTAGAAATATTTAAAGTTAGTATTTAACTTTCTTTTTGTAACGTGTGTTTATGTTTTTATTACTTTTATTTTTTATAGTTAATTATACGGACATTATATACAATTCAGTGTTCATCAACTAAACCATTACTATATTTAAATTGAAACACCCGCATACCATAACCCCACCGACTAGTGACATCAAAAGCAAGGATAAATAAATCATAAACTGAATAAAACACAAAATACGATGTCAAAAATACCATAAAAATAATAAAAAACTAAAAATAATATAAACAAGTCATAATAATAAACCACTATAACAACAACAATCCATCATAAAATACCAACGACAAAAACAAACCAACCCCACACCACAAAACAACCAAGCCATTCACCTTCTACAATTCGAAATACCCCCACCAACACAACCAAACTACATCTTATAACGCTCCCGAAAGCGTAGCCAAAAGCACCACATCCCCCAGACTCACACACAACAGCACTTCTCACATCTACATGAAAAAGTATCCATTCCCTTTGCAATCACTCTACAAAATGATATAATACCAATGTGGAACCATAGATGCAATCAAATAGACCGTAATTTAATGTCATCAATTAAATAAAAAACGGATTAAGAGTTTTTAGTTTCCAAATATGGACTTCTACATCTCTAACGATTCCAATAAGATAGGACTTGGTTCCATCTGCTAACCCGAATACATGGTTGGTTTCCTCTAACAACCCGATGTTGAGCTTTTTGAAAAGGTATAACGAGATTATATTCACGCAAGCCCCTAAATCTGATAAAGTATCAAAAGGTTTGGAGGTCCTAGCCTACAAGGTAGAGTGAACAGTCCAGGGTCTTCTATCTTTTTAGGCATCTCGCCTTAGATGAATGTAGACCCATTTTTGCCTAGCTTTAATCTCTCCACGTATTTGTCTAGAATTGCATTGTACATTGGAGCATGAGCTAGGACTTCGAGAACCAGCAAGTTTAGATGCAAATCCTTGAATTCATCTTTTAAAGTTTTCTCGGGTTCTTCAGGTTGTTGTGTGCTAATTTCTGTGGCCGGTTGCGGCTGGTATTTTTGGAAATGGTTTGACTCATTGGAACACTTTTTGACTGTATTGATCGAATTATAAGGGTGAGCTGAGCATTGGGGGTCTTCTGTTGGGTAAGAACAAGCAGAAAAAACTAGAGAGATAGAGTTAACATTCAGCTTTGGGTTCTTAACCGTGTCGCTAGGAAGTGCTCTAGCTATTCGATCGGCGATGGCCTTTAACATTGTGTCGATTTTGTTGGTCATCTCGCTTTGTTATTGTTTGAAATCGGCTTCAAACATGGACAATCTAGCGTCTTAAGATGCCATGAAGTTGGACACCAATCCTTCAAGATTTGATTCACTATTAAAGTTTTGAGGATTGCTGTTGAAGGAACGGTTCAGACCGTTGGGTTGGAATCGGTTAGGTGGGTTTGAAAAATTATTTTGTGAAATTTTGGGTGTCTCCACCTAAGGTTTGTGGTGACTTTTTCGATGACGGGATTGTAGATGTCACCAAAGTTGTTTTGCTCGGGTTTGAAAGTGTACCACTTACCTCCTGCTTCGTCGGTACGTAAGGATGTATATTCAACAAAGGCTTGTTCGGGATCTTCCATGCAATACTGAGTGTCCTAGGGACCACTACAGATCTTAACATGAGTAGTAGGAATTTGTTCACTTGAGTAGAGCTTGTGTCGAGCAAGATAAGCTTCAACAAGCGTTATGGACTTAATTTTTGAGCTCAGTGAAGCGTCGGTCGGATGTACTTGGGACATCTTGAGGCAAAGAGATTGCCTTGACCGGCTTAGCAAAATCCATTGGGTCGTTCCAACTTTTGTTGTCATAGAGGGCGGGGTCCTCTAATAATGCCTAAGATTCTTTGGCGTTTCTCTGTCCAAGCTTGCACTCGGCCCGATTGGTCAATGGTTCATCTTGTGACAGGATTGACATGGTCATAAAAGATTTGGACTTGGAGCCAAAGATCGATGCCATGATGAGGGACTTTTTGGAGTAAGTCCTTGAAACGAGTCCATGCTTCAGATAGAGATTCTCTATGATGTTGTTGGAACATCAGGTCATCATCGCGAAGTTTTATAGTCCTTCCTGGTGGAAAGAATTAAGCAAGGAAACGAGTAGTAAGATCCTCCCATGTGGTGATGGATCCTATTGGAAGACGTTCAAGCCAATTGCTAGCTTGATCGCGAAGGGAAAATTAAAATAAATGCATGCGCGTTCTTTCCCGATTTTCACCGTCAAGGTCAAGTGAGTCCACAAGTTTTAAGAAATCCTTGAGGTATTGGTTTGGATCCTCGGACCGAAGTCTGTGGAATGAGCATCCGTTTTGTATCAACCCGATGGTGTTGGATCAAAGAGGTACCACATTGTTCCCATGGGAAGCTCAATGGTATTCCTGTAGCCCTCGTGGCTAGGTTTGGAGTAATCTCCAAGAGTACGGATAGTATTGACATCGTCATAAAAGATTTGGACTTGGAGCCAAAGATTGATGCCATTATGAGGGACTTTTTGGAGTAAGTCCTTGAAACGAGTTCATAGCTTTCAAGAAGAAAAAAAAAATTTTTAAAAAAAAAAATTCTCTATGATGTTGTTGGAACATCAGGTCATCATCGCGAAGTTTTATAGTCCTTCCTGGTGGAAAGAATTAAGCAAGGAAATGAGTAGTAAGATCCTCCCATGTGGTGATGGATCCTGCTGGAAGACGTTCAAGCCAGTTGCTAGCTGATTCACGGAGGGAAAATTAAAATAAATGCAGGAGCATTCTTTCCCGATTTTCACGGTCAAGGTCAAGTGAGTCCACAAGTTTTAAGAAATCCTTGAGGTATTGGTTTGGATCCTCGGACCGAAGTCTATTGAATGAGCATAAACTATCTATTTGCATCAACCCCGATGGGTTGGATCAAAGAGTAACCCTAACCTGTTCCCCTAGGAAGCTCAATGTATTACCTGTAAGCCCCGTGGCTAGGTTTGGAGTAATCTCCAAGAGTACGGATAGGATTTGCGTCTCCCATGGTGGTTGACGAGAATGGATTACGAAACAAATAACACAAAGAAAAAAAGATAGACTACGAGTAAGCTAATATATGGAATTAAAATCTCACTTGAAAGGATTCAAGCGAGTAGAACTAAGTTAAACTATGATGGAAACCTAAGTATTCCCCATGTAGCGGCGCCAAAAACTTGATGTGAGGGTCGTAGGGACTTCTACACGAAGTTTTACAACTCCATAGGCATGTACTAATCATGTAGTGTAGTAATATCAAACTCGGGGGTTGTTTTATCGTTCTCTGGGGAATATGTTGGCAGGCTGTTAATCACGGTCTAACAGAATTGTAAGGGTTGAGAGAAGATTCTTTTTGTATTTTTATATTTATAAGAACATGCAAGTAAATCTTAGTTTAGATAGGTGTTGATTAACAAAAAATAATTAAACTAAATATAATCTATATATTGTGATAAACTTTTATGAAAAACAATTGTATTTACCTAATCATAGCACTACCCTCAGAATGCTATCCTCCTAATCTAATTGCCTTGTCACACATATGATGATTTGTGTAAGTATTTCCTAGGTCATGAACGAATTACACGAACCCACCATCAATTTAATATTCCGTTAGGGCAACGCACAAGTAAGGTAGTATGAAGACTATTACAAGGCCCCTAAGAGTATATTAAATGCATGTGAAATAACTTAAGATGGATCAACCATATAATGGGTAAGGTAGTATGAAGACAAGTTAAGATGGCATCCTTTCTACACTACTCGCGTTTCCCTAGACATATCAACAGTGATATAGACAAAAGCTGGTTTTCTAAAGCCTAACGTGTACATTCATCAATAAGAAGCAACATCAAAAGGATCTACAACCTAAGTTTCATGGAATCATAGATAAATACAAAGGAGGGTTTAGCCTCGCATGTTATAAATCAATCAAACAACACATAGACATATTGAAATGATAAATGAAAAAAAACCTTTACTTGATTAAAAACATGGATTCAAATTAGTGCAATAGGGAATTGAGGCCCTACAAACAACCTATAAAGCTCTAGAATACTAGGGTTCGTCTCCCTAAGTTTATACAAAGTTACACAAAGTTACACACTTAAAACCCTAAAAACGGTTTTATATTTATAGAGATATTGTTGCGACGGCGTCGCTTAGGAATCCCGACGCCGTCTCCATGTAGATGATTCTAGATCCTCTTTAAGTCGGCCACGACCTGAGTTCGGTTGCAAAATTCTGACGCCGTCACTAGATTCATCACGACGGTGTCGCTTTATGCTTGCGATGCCGTCTCCAGCCACTGTATGCATAAATATTCAAGAGATTTGGTGTAGGTTTGTTATCTTGTCTGTTTTTTCTCCAAATGAGTCTAAGTCACGTGTATCTCCTCCAAAAGCCATCCAAGTGCTAAAAACCTAAAAACAAATAATTAAGCATGTAATCTGGGCATATTTGCATGATTTATGGGGTTAAATGACCCTAAAGTAGTGTATAAAAATGACACACATCTTCACTGTCCACAAGCTAATTGACAACGAAATATCCTTATTCCCGATTTGTTTGGCAAACACCTAGACTAAAGACTTTTTTGTACATTTGGGGTGTTATGGTACCCTCACTTATATCCTAATCATTATTGAAACACCGCCCACACCCTCCATCTTTTAGGACCTGCTTCCAATAATCGTGGGTATCGATCCTTGAAATTACAAACAAATAAAATAATTATCTTCCACCATAGTTACATTTGATGAAACCAATTTCCATATGGCTCTATTAAACCCACCTTCCGTGGGCCAAATTACACGTTTTTTGGATGACTTTTTGGACATCATCCCAAAAACCATTCTTGTTGTCCCACATACAAATGAACCCACAACACCACTACCTAATAACTTACCTCTTGATACCACTTTGGACCCTAACACCATTATCCATTCACCTGATCACTTAGTCGTGTCCCATTATGAACAAGCCCAACCTGAGCCACAACCTGCCAACCATCCAGACTTCGCGGCCCAATCTTATAGCCCGCTCCAAACTGACCCAACCCAAACTCAAACTGTTACGGCCCAAACCCAAACTGTTACGGCCCAAAATTCAGAATCTACCATCGAAACCTAAAACATTCCCGTAGCCCAAACCACTAACCTAAACCCTGCCTTAGTTTATCCCATAGTCAAACATTTTTGTGTCTCACTGAGCGTCTCAATTTACATGTGTCGTCGGTTTCCCCTTTACCAAAATCTTATCGTGATGCGTTTAATGATCCAAATTGGCAAAATGCTATACGTGATAAATATACTACGCATATTAAAAATAGAACTTGGGTTTTAGTACCGCGCCCCGCAAGCACCAATATTGTTTATTGTATGTGAATTTTTTTGCCATAAGTATTTGGCATCCCAAAGAGCATAATTAGTGTGAGTAAGATATTGCTCCATTCTCATGCTCCATAGATTATAGTCTCCTATTTTGAGTATAGGAAGTTTTAGTGCATACACTGTTTGGGTAGTTTCTGACTGTGATTCCATCTCTCTTTGATTATGAGATCTTGTGTAGATATAGTGTTCTTCTTATTAAGAGTTTCTCAACAAGCTCTTATACCACTTGTTGATCCCTTCTTGACATATCTTACTTAGCTTATTAAAGCTTAGTTATATTGGATAGATCTAAGACAACTATAGTAGAAACTAAGATTGAGAATATCACAAACTATGCGGAATCTAGTTTGCAATACCAAGAAGAACAATAAAACAATAAAAACAAGATCTTTACTAAACTTTCAATATATTAAATACTATTTTGAGTTACAAAATAGCTATGAATACTAACTATGATTGCAATGCAAACTATGAATACTAATATGAAAACTGATATCTAGATCTATGCTGTAAGGTTCCTTTTATACACTAATAAAACCTTAATGGGCTTACAAAACGCGCCAAGTAATTATAATCTTTTCTATAAGTAAAAACTTGATGTATATATAAAATATTAAAACTGGATTTTTGCTAAAACCTAAAAAACAAAGTTATTAAGCAGGTAAAAATAAGCTGTTTAAGTGAAAACAACTTTTTTTAAAAGTCACTAATAAGCTAGAAATCAGCTTAAAACAGATAACATATTAACTCTTTTTTAAACTTTATAAAAACTCAAAGAACAAAATAAGCTTGGAATAAGCTTAAACTTAATCAAATAAGCTATGACTATCCTAATATTACCCTAATAAGCTATTTAGACTAAACTTAAGCTAAAATGACAAGCCAAAAGCTGAAAAACACTAATAAGCACTTATTACTAAAACTGACTACCAAATAGGCATATAGCAACTTTTGAGCTTATTTTTCAATAAGCTAACAGATCCTTATGAACATCTAACTTATACCTACTTAAAGCCTGGCCTATAAGCTACTTGAAATAATAGACAAAAAGCATTTTGAAATTCAAATAAGCATTAAAAAAGCACAACGAAAAAACTACTTATGCTGTTTTTGATGTTTTTGGTTTTTCTATGAAAAGCTAAAATAAGCTTAATCCTGGACTAAATAAGCTACAAACAACTTAATTTTAACCTAATAAGCTATTTAAGATAGAAACTAAACAAAAACTTATGGCAATAAGCTAAAAATCATAAATAAGCACTTTGATAAAACTGATAACCAAACAGGCCTTATGGGCACTTTTGAGCTTAATTCCAAATAAGCAAATGGATCCTTATGGGAATCTAGCTTATACCACTCTAAACCTTGACTATTAAACTACACAAAACCACTTTTAAAAAGTATTTTGAAAATCAAATGCTTAATCAAAAGCTTAATGAAAAAGCTGCCTATGCATTTTTACCTAACTTTTGGTTTTTGAATGAAAAGACAAAAAGCTAAATTGCAGATCTAAAACAAGTATTTAAATAAGCTTTTTAACTCAAATAAGTTCTAATTTAACTAGAATAGCCTAAAATCTAATTGTGCACAAAATATCAAAAGCTAACAACTACTTTTTCTTGCTGAATTTTAAGCTAGAAAATGGCTTTTTGTCTATTTTTCCTACTGATGCAATTGGCACTAAATGACTAATCCTTAAAACCAAATAATGCAGAACTAAAAGCTTGATTCTATCATCATTAAAACACCAAAATATGAGCAAAATGATTATTAAAAACAGCAGGAACAAACTAGAGCTCTAAATGCAAATCAAACTGAACTAGTGAACACAGATGCTAACAAACTTTATCAAAAGTTTGAATTAACCTACAAAGACCTTAAATCCTTTCTTATAAACTATAAAAATGGAGTTAAAAATCAGTCTAAAGAACCAAAGGGATCCTGACAGTATTAACTTTGGTTAATACTGTCCTGTCCCAAACACTCCTTTAGAAAATTAAAACTCATTTTTAGCTTATAATATTGAAAGATAAGGCTCAAATTTTTAATACCAGATATTGCACAGCTTATAACAGACCTAAGAAACAGATTTCAAAAAGCAAATAAGCAGGAACAATAAGCTAACAAGATTAAGCTATTAATTTTGGATTTTTTCACTGTTTTATAAAAAATAACATGCAAACTATGATTTAAGCTAAAAATTAAACTAGATAAGCATTTAACAACTATATTAAGCACTAATAAGCTAATCTAAGCAGAAATAAGCTAGCTACAAGCAGTAATAAGCTAAATTGCAATTTTAAGCTATAAAATGAAAATGAGAACTTACAACTGCCTTTGCACAAACAAGGCTTATAAAATGCTCTTATGAGCTAATCTACAAGCTCTAGCTTATCATAGATAAGCTAGTGAGGTCCTGGAAACCCTTCCATTTCTGGTTTCCCTTCCAAAATTAAGCTGAGGTAATTTTGAGGGTGAATTTGAATGTCAATAAGCTCATTTAAGCTTTAAGAGCTTAAATGAGAGTGTAGCTAGCTTATGAGTGAATTAGACAGCTTATTTAGCTTTAACAGAGTATAAAAGAGCTTTTTAGACCATTATGCATTTAAGTAAAAACAGGAATTAACAAGAGAACAATATGAAAACTAAACTTTTAATTGATATTTAAAACTGATTACAAGCTTAATAGAAGAAAATTACATTTAAATTGAAAAACAATAAGCTAAAGTTACATAAAATAAGCTATACTATACTAAAATTATACTACTCCTAGATACTAGATGCCTCTTGTGAGTGAGTGAGGAGCTCTTTATATAGGCTGAGAGAGAAGCTTCTAGGTCTCATATGCTCCTCTTAATCCAAACCCTTCATTCCTTGCAATCATTAGATCTTCAGTCTTCACCGTTGGATCAATATGTGATCACACGGATTGCCAGCGTGGCATTCCATGTGTCAGAGGCCTTGTGCTTCTTTTTCATTGATTTTAGTGCAAAATTCTCATTTGGAGTGTGTTTCCTTGAGCCCGCGTGTCATCCTCTTGAGTCATCTTGACCAATCAAAGCCCTTTGGTGACGTTTCGCTTGCCAGCGTGTAGCATAGTACTCGAATCTTTGTTCCACGCTCTTAATTGAATTTTACCCTTTGTTTTTTATGCAGGGTAATTACTTGGGACGACGATGAACAGTAACAACAACTTTTCCCGCTTATTTTTTTTACTTTTATACGTTATTGTTTGACCCGGGGGTAAAGGTTGTTTGACTTGGGCTCGGGTACAAAAAAGGAATGGGCCACAGGTTATGATTGGGCTCGGGCTTGTGATTTAAGGGATTTTGTTATAGAGGGTTAACGACCGTTAGTCCCTTAATGGTTAAGGACTAACGGTGATATAAAGAGTTAACGATCGTTAGTTCTTTATTAAAGAAGGACTAACAATGTTATCAATTTTAGGGCTTTTTGTGAAATTGGTTTTAACATTAAGGGCTCATTTGGGATTTTGAGTGTTTTGTAGTTGACCAAGAGTTGACCATTTTGACTTTTGTTGACCTTTGCTAGAAACTCCCGGCTCTTGTGCACTCTATCCGTTCCCGTGTTCGTGTTTGCCCGGTTTTGACCGTTTTCTTGTGATTTTTGCAATATCCGTACCTACACATCACAAATGACAAAACAAGCAATATACAAGCATAATTTGCAAAATTTGTTCATTTTAGGGCCATTTTTGGTATAAAAAGGATATGTGATTCCTCACATATCAAAATTCCCTAAACTAAGTGATTGCCGTGTCCTCACGCAATGTTATATTCTCTATGTAGGTCCTTATAAACAGGATCTGAATGAGCCTTGAATGACTATAAGAGACAATGATTGTGAATATAAATATTGACGCGGAATATCAATACTTATACCAAGACGAACACAAGAACAAATACTAAAATTGCTATTACTATTACTATTTGATTGTGAATACTCAATCAACTGATATGTTTACAATACTATTCTATGTTCCTTTTATAGGCTTAAGGAACCCTAAACGCGTTAAGAGATAATACTTATCTCTTCCTAAATCAACGCTAATTGATAACTATTACTAAAATTACAACAGACTTAACTGTTTGACCAAGCAGTATTAACTTTAATACTACCAGACTTAAGTTAATGCTGGCAGACTTAACTTGCTCTACCAGACTTAACTTCTATACTATCAGTACTAACTATTTCTAACAGACTTAACTTTAATACTAAGAGTATTAAGTCTGTTTACAATATTTTCCTAACAATCCTCCCCTAACTTGATCTTCATTCATGAACTTCAAGTTTCTTCGTACTTTGGCTTCACTTTGGGCTTTATAGGATTGTCTTGAACTTCTGTCTTCAAAATAATATGTCTTTAAGTCTTCAACATCCTTGTCAGCAACTAGTCCTTCTAAGCACTACAATCGTGACTGCAACCATAAATATAGTTTTGGCAAACTACCGATCCATAAACGTATTTGTTGTGTCCCTTACCATGAGCCGTTTGCTAGTGACCTAGCCAATGTTTAGTTGTTGTAAGACAAGTACACTTGGTAACCCTATGAAATTATGAGCAAAGCCATCACTATAAAACGATTTGATAACTCTTTACCAACTAGCCGTTTGCTATGGACTAGCCATGCTTCAGTATGAATACTATGGTGCATTGAATACCATACAATTATTGGTAAATTGTCGCAACCGAAGTAACGATTGAGTGGTCTTTACCAAGCAGCCGTTTGCTCTTGGACTAGTTATGATTCTTATGTCTGTCTCAACATGGTGAACCAAAGATCCATTTGTTGTGTGTGGTTAGCCCAACACTCAAACCTTTCTCTCCCTTTCATGATTTCAGATTTTGCTAAGTCAATCATTATTCAAAAACTTCCAAATTCTTCCAGCTGCTGTTTTACAAATTTGATCAGCTCCAAAGCCATAGTACTTTCTAAATTTTTTTTATTTTTTATTATTTTTTTTTTCGGAAAATTTTTACTTGTTATTTTGTTTTTTTTATTGTTATTCTAACTAAGGTATGAAATAAAAATGTTGTATATTTCTGAACATAGTTTTATTATTTACATTTTTTTGAGAAGGCTTCTTTTCAAGTTTCAAACTGTCAAATCCAATAATTGTGTAAAGCACATCCTTAGCAACAGGTTGTTTTCTACAAGCATATGAATGACTAGTCCATTACTTGTCATGATAGTATGTACCCCTGAGGAACTATGTAATTTCCAGCTAATAAGCTTCCAATTTAGCTGTTTATCCCAAAAGTCAGCAGTATCACCTTGATTAAACATAATCATCAGATCTCCCCATAGCATCTTATCAAAGCCTTCAGGAATCTCATCGTGATATTCTTCCATTACAAGCTCATAGACAGCCTTCAAGTCTTCTCTGTCAAAAATTGATAGAACTCCCATCAAGGTGCGGAAGAATCTCATATTTCCATTACTCCTTGTTACTCTATTCATATAGTCATCTTCCAAAGGTTTGGTGGGATCAAATTGAGGTTTAGTTGTGAGGAAGAATGACTGCCATTCAACAATGGGATATTGATGATCAAGTATCTCAACATCTACCACTTTATCTTCATCCGGAGCTATATGTAAGCACATCTTTAAGTCATCATCTTCTCTTGTAAGACTAGAGGTATACTTTCTTCTTTTTGCTTTTAGCTTCCTTCTTGTGCCTAACTTCCTTTTCTTTGCTCCTTCTTCCTCTTTAACTTCCTCATGGACAGATTCATCCTTCTGTTCTTTCTCTTTAACAGCAGCTTGTTCATTCATCCTTTTGATTGCTCTTTCATCTTCTTCAGATCCAATAGCCACAAAAGTCTGATCTTGCTTCTTATATCTCTCATACAAGACTTGGATCTCCTCAAAGGATTTAGACTTTAACTCAGCATGCTTCTTATTTGCAACATGTTTCAGATAAGTGATCATCTGATTTCTAAGCTGAGATATTGTTGGTGGCTTGTTTCTGATAGCAGCATTTCTTTGTTCTGCAAGAAACTTCCTTTGGGCAGCAATTGTGTCATGTAGAAACTTTGCTCTCTCCTCAATAGAATATTGCTCCCTTTCTTCTTGTTGAATCTTTTCTGCAAAAATCTGATCTGCATTTAGTCTTGCTTGAATGTAGTCAAATTCAGTTGCAAGTGCTTCTTTTGCAGCTTCTTCCTCTTGCTCTACCAATCTTCTAGCCAGAAGTGCATCAAGATCAATTTGTCTTTGTGTTTCAGCATCCATTGTAGCTTGCAATCTTTGAGCTGCCTCTAAACCTGCTAGCTCTTGAAGCTCTTTTGATTTCTTTGATGCTTGATCTTCGGCTTGAAGGTCTTCTTCAGTCATTGGATCTTTTCCTTTTCTCCTTTGGACTCTTTCTGTCTCACCAGTATTAAGTTCAGCAGTATTAACTTCAGCAGTATTAACTTGAGTCTCAGCAGGTTCTTCAAAATCTAAGATTTTGGTAGGAGTTGGTGTAGATTTGGGTTTCCTTCTGTAAATCTTGCTACCAAGAGGGGCTTGTGATCCCTTAAATCCTTCAGAAGCTACATTAGTTAAGATTTGTGCAGCCTCTAAGGTAGAAGGACTTATCTGATCTGCTTGAGCCTCCCCTGAATCCTTGCTCTTTTCAGGAGTAGCAAATGCATTTCCTTGATCTGTTTGAGAAGGAACTTCTTGATCCTGACCCTCTGCATCCTCAGTTTCCTCGCTTTTTCTCTTCTGCCTCAACTTATTTTCTAGCTTCTTGACCTTCTCTATCAGCTGCAAGATTGCTGTTCCAAGAGTCTGCTTAGTTTAGTGTCACACAGTTTCCTTTTCTAAGGATACTACTCCTTGATTCCAGCCTAGGTACAAGATCTAGCAGGTTCCTAAGTTGCTCACTTTCTTCACTAGGTCTAGATGTTTGAATCTCAGGTTCATGTGAAGGTGGTGGAGACATATGATAAGAAGGTTCAAATGATGGACCTTCTGATTCATTGTGTGGAGGTGATGGAATTTGAGGATATGGTGGATGAGTTGGTTGGGTGTCAGGAATGGTAGTGATGGGTGGAGATGATGCTGGTTGTAGAGGTAAATAGAGGTGGTGAAGATGTGTTAGTTGTTACACTTGATGGTTGAGGGGGTGGTGATGTAGATTGTACAGGTTGAGTTAGTGTGGGAGGTGGTTGTGATATTGGTGGAGGAGTGATTTGTACATGAGATGGTGAAGGAGTTGGTACAGGTTGAGAAGGTGTTGGAGGTGGTTGTGATATTGGTGGAGGAGTGATTTGTACATGAGATGGTGAAGGAGTTGGTACAGGTTGAGAAGGTGTTGGAGCAGCACTTGGTTGAGGTTGACCTGCATCAATGGTTAGCATAGCAGGCAATAATGGTCTATGTATCCTTTGAAAACTTCTATTCAATTACCAAAAATCTTTTTTGGTTAAAATCAGGCACAAAGAGTTTTTGTTTTTCAGTTTGTAACATTCAAAATCATTTGAAGAAAATGAGGGTACATTAAAAACGTTGATTTGCTTTTTTAAAATAGAGATCATGTCCAACAAAGATAAGTATTTGAAAAAGTTTAAAGTCTCATCCAGAGGAAAGACATATCAAAAGCAGTGCCATGTTGCTACCAAAACTGATCCCCATCCTCCACTTTTGACGCTTAAACAATGATGATGAATTAAAAATCTCCATTAGGGTGTAAACTGACTTTTCCAAAATGTAAAAGTTCTATCAGTTAGATACCCAATATTTTGTAATCCTTCAAAAATCTCTTCATTTTGCAACATGTTAATCCCTGAAGCATCTGCTAATTGGAGTTGCCTCCTAACAGACTCTTCAGTGATTGTATATTCAATAGAATCTATGGTTGCATTAAGTTGTTGAGTCCCATTTGCAAGTGTTCTGGCAGTTGCAGTCTGCCAAAACTGCTTGACAAGGGAATCATAGATAGGTGGATTGTGAGTGAGAGCATACCTCAATTTTGAGCGTCTGAGAAAATCCACTATCTCTGTGTAACCAACACTCTCAGCAGGTTTGAATAAGAAACCCACTTGATTATGCTTATCACTATACTTGAGTTGTACCATTGAAAGACTTAGTGAAAAATATTTGAATCTTTAAAAATTAGTACTGGTGATGGGATGTGTGAAAAATTAGGTCTGGTAGTGAGAGTAAGTTTACTAATTGCTTTTGAGAGAGGAATTTTTTAAAAAAAATAATAGGGTAAATAGTGATAAGGATGAAAGAGAAATTACTTTATCCCTATATAGGTACTCTATCAGCGATTTAGGCAGCTAAAAGATCTTCAACGGTTATATTTGAATAAAATAAATTGATTTTATTTCAATCAGTATTAAGTGGAAGCGACCAGACTTAAAAATTACTCTACCAGACTTAAATTAGTCAACCAGTATTAATAATGACTCACCAGACTTAACATATTTTCAACCAGTTTTAATAAAAAATTTCAGCAAGTAGACCACAACATCATTACTTACAACCAAATTGCATCCAATTAGCAAGTGACACTTGGCACTTTCTTCTCCATGCCCAAGTTGATCTTGCATCACTCTTTTCAACTCCAAGTCGTACCTGCAAAGTTAGTTTAAAGAAGAAAGACAATTATAATTTTACTTACACTAAGCAGAATTAACCTAAGATAACTACCAGTCTTAATCCTTAATAATAGGTCCTAATCAACAGGATCTAAATGAGCCTTAAACGACTTATAGTTCTCTGAATAAATCCAAAGAAAC
>BQNB010103977.1:0-19494 GCA_026074375.1 Tanacetum coccineum
AAGTTTGTATATATATAGGAAAAACGATGTGACGGCGTAGCGTTTTAGTCGTGACGCCGTAATGAAAGAGAATATTCTAGATAATAGGCTGAGTCGTAATCTCTGACGCCGTCGTAGAATATGTGACGACGTCGTGGGATGCGTCGTGACGGCGTCACGTAGAAACTGTGATGCCGTCTCCAGCTGCTGAGAACATAATCTTGAGAAATGTTGGTGTAGGTCCGTAGTCTTGTTCGTTTCTTCTCTAAATGAGCCCAAGTCACGTGTAATTCTTCCAAATGCCCTCCAAATGCCCTCCAAATGCAAAATACCTGAAAAGGAATGATTAAGTACCTATTTTGGGCATAAATGCACGATTTAGGAGGTTAAATGACCTCGAAAAAGTGTATAAAATGACACCTCATCAAATACCCCTACACTTGGGATTTGCTTGTCCTCAAGCAAATGGGCTTTTCTATCTAGACAATAATAATATGAGGGGTCATTTTACCTAATCTTTAAAAGTGTCTTATAACATAACCTTCTAGACCTCGTAATTAAAAGCACGGAAAGTATATACTAGCACCTCACATAAGTGTTTAGGATTCTCTCTTTCACTCGGGTGTATAATAAATTATAACATAGGGGGGAAACGGAAAATCAACACTCATTACCTATCATAGCATATAAATTACCATAGGCTTGGTAAAGAATCAAACCTCCACCGCTAGGTGCAAGCATTATTCATTACTATCTAAGAGGTTTTTTAAAGGGTTGTGGGGTGTAGGTGTAAGATAATATATAATGGAAACGGAAACGGATGGGATACATTTGGGTGGCTTTGGGTGAATTTAGAGTGGAAGGGTTAGCTAATTATTTATACGAATACACGCTGGTTTGGTTGCTAAGCCAAGACTCGGACGAAGATATACAAACTCTACACAACTCTACATCAATCTCTTTCTTTTTCTTTTCTATATTTTTTTTATTAACATAATACATCACAACATGGGGTTTATAACACGTACCCCTACACTTGAGCTTTTACATGCTCGATATTTACAATCTAACTAATGACCCGATTTGAGGTGGATCAAAATAACATGGAGATCATCTAACAAATGTATGGGGGTATTGACTTAACTTTTCTTCCCCATTCTTCCGCGAAATAAATACTACCATGAATCCCAATCGTCCCAAAACAGTATTTACAAGGATAAGGACTTAGCAACCATGTACTCAAATAATTAACTTGGGTTAAAACAATAATGTACTAAAAATGAGTACATACAAGGTGGGCTAAGGCGATTTGGGTGTAACGATTGGTTTAAGGGTGACAATGCTCTTCATTAATAGTCCGGCTTAACCAGAAAATTACGAGAACCGTGAAAAAGGATAGGCTCGGAGGGTTGTACTAGGGGTATCCTGCACTAAAGGTGAGTGCATGGCAAGGGTGTGGGATAGTTATATGATCGGTGTGACCATCATAACAATTACATGTTTAAAACATAGGTTAATCCTAATGCCTCTTATCAAGCAAATCCTAACAAATTACTATGCTGTCGGCAGGATGCATCACAAAAATATGGTTCTAGAATTAATATAAACTACCGGTACACTCTTATAATCCTAAAGTAACCAATACCAATGTTCTAGAAAAGGCGACAAAACTCACCGCCATACACAAAATCCGTAAACGACGGAATATGACACACATATTGCTCACATAACTCCTTAACTCCGAATAAGCTAAAGGTATAATATCTAAGGCGAAACTAACTCACATTTTGAGGGGTGGAATTTGAGGGTTTTTTGTGCTAGTAATATAAATTCCTATCTATGAGATGCTCTTAATAAACTTGGTTTTTGTCGGTATGTGCAAAAAAAATTTAAATTTTGTCAAAAATTACCTCTTATGCTATGTTTTCGATATATTTACCTACCATCCATTTTTAAAGACAAACGCAAATGGCAAAGAAAGAATAGTTTTCTAAGGCTTATATTCCCTACACTTAATTGAACATTGTCTCTAATGTTCTACAAAAGTACCCGTAAAAAAAAACGAATAAAGGACAAGAAAACGAAAGAAAAAACTAGTACTCCCCTGGTGCTACAATAATAGAGAAAACCATGCGATAACTGTTAAATCGTCATCCAAGAATCCGTGACCCATGAAATCTTCCTAAGAACTTCCCAAGCTTCTTTTCATCAATATAACCTGTAATTAAAGACAAAGATAACTACACCAAGCATAAAATGTACGATATCACAAAATATACAATTATAAATTTAGGGTTTGATTCGATAAAGCAGTAAAGATAGGATGAGAGAATTGTCAAATTCATTGGTTATTTGAAGTTTATAACAGAAGGATTACAAATTTTAAATTTTATGCAAGTTTTATTTTCAAAAAATAAATTAAAAACTATAAATTTTCTGACCTAGGCGTTTGACCGCCCGGTCAGGAAAATCCTGACCCATGTCACAGGTTCGTGTTGCCGGTGTCAACGTGTAAATCGTGATGCCGTCTCCACGTTCTGTGAAAATGAAATTTTTGTTTTTGATGAAAAATTTCCTGCACTTGATTCCATAAGTTAATTCCTATACAAATAGCTGCATAAAACCTGAGATTTGACAATTCAATCATATAACTCGAAACTGATGCGAATTATTCTAAACAATTTATTTAACATGCTTGACTTGGTTCAAAAAACCAGAATAAATCCCCACACTTATTATTTGCAAAATACCCCTTTAATTGAATTAGACGAGGTTAAAACAATAACAAAAGCATGATTACAAGATATAGTTCGAAATGATAGAAACAAATGAAAAATAAATAACACATGACATACTAATTGCGAGAAAGTAAATAATGGGTTACCTCCCAAGAAGCGCTTTTTATTTACGATTCTTGGTATGCACTCGAAGTCACAACGATCCTATGTGACTTCTCCCTTCATCATCCATTCCTGTTAAGTATTTTGAGGATCCGAGTTTCTAGGCATATCATTGTAAAATCCTAATATTTTGCTCATTACATACTCTACTCCTCTTCTCTTGTCCTCCTCATTCCTAAGGTAGACTAATTTTGTGTGCTCTTTTTCAAGGGTCAATATGAGGACGTATTTGTTCTATCCATATAAGGCATCTTATAGCAACATTATTGTTCCATTAGTGCACTGACTACTCCTTCGGTGGGGTCCATGAGTTATGTGGATATTTCATAAAAGAGTTTCCCTAGCACTACTTGTGACACCTAGGGTCTATAATTGAGCTAATGTCCTCAATAATCATGAAGTCCACGATACAAGTGAAGTTTCCTATGAAGATATGCATTCCTTTAATCCTTCCTGTGAAATTGCTAACTCCTCCATTCGCATTTTTCCCATAGGGTCTTTCACCTCATGAATCCAATTATACATCATTTGGAGTCATGAATTTAGAGGGAGTTAAGGTCATGTGGCTTTTTCTACATGCACATGCCCAATGTTGCATGGTATCTTGAGGTTCGAGGGGCATCCTTCCATAATGATGGATTTCTGTAGAAATATTAAAGGGATTGGGCCACACATGTGTACTTGTGATCTGCAGTTTCACATCTATTCGGGATATGATCCAAATACTCTACTCTTGCCCTCTACTTCGGGTTCCTCCTTGCGGGGATTGTCATCCTTCAGGACAATCTCAATAAACATCACGTCGCCTCCTTACTCTTTGATGCAAATGAGTTCAATGTTGGATGATGAGGGAACCAATCCGAGTGACTCGAAGAATAAATTGAATTTGAGGACTTTTTTGGTGATGAATCTAACGGATGGATTGGGTGGTGTAGGAGGGTTGACGCGGATATTTTCTAGGATGTCCTCTTCTTTCTTATTCTCTTTTTCTCTGTTATTATAAGAGGCGCTTTGTTGCTCGGTATGGATTGTGATGGCGTTGATTGAACCGTGGGTTTGAGTCGAGCATTGCGGGTCTTCAGTTGGGTAAGAACGAGCAGAAACAAAACTTGATAAGTACTACAGGATTCGGGTTCTAACCGTATTGCTAGGTAGTGTGCCTGCTATTCGATCGGTGATAGCCTTCAGCACAGTGTTGATTTTGTTGGTCATCTCACTTTGTTTTTGTTTGAAATCGGCTTTAAACTTGGATAGTCTAGCGTCTTGAGATGCCATGAAATTGGATACCAATCCTTCAAGTTTTGATTGATTTTAAAAGCTCACGCATTGTTGTGATAGAACGATTAGGGAATTGAACCGTTAGGTTGGAACCGGTTAGGTGGGTTTGAAAAATTATTTTGAGAGTTTTGGGGTTGTCTCCACCTAAGGTTTGGGTAACTTTTCCATGATGGATTATAGGTGTCACCAAGATTGTTTTGCTCGGGCTTGAATGATATAACCCATCTTCACTCATCGGTATGCGAGGATGCGTATTCAACAAAAGCTTGTTTAGGATCTTCCATGCAATACTGAGTGTCGTGGGGACCACTGCAGATCTCATATGAGGTAGTGATTTTGTTCACTTGAGTAGGTTGTGTCGGAGCATGATGAGCTTCCATCAAGCATTGGACTTGATTTTCGAGCTCGATTAGGCGGCGGGTCAGATGTACTCCGTAGACTTCTTGGGGTAATTGCGATTGCCTGACCGGCTTAGCGAAATCCTTGGTCGTTCCAACTTTCGTTAATCATATAGGGCGAGGTCCTCGTCATAATCGACTAACACGTTTAGCGTCTCATGTACATTAATACCACCTCGACTCACCCGTTTAACGTGTCTTGTTAAGCAAAATCTCACCGAGTTGCCCCTATAACGAACAACTCTGTTTAACATAAATTAACGTAAAACATCACAAATGTACAGAGAAAAGTCATATATCACTTTGACTCGCGCGTTTGATATCTCTTATACATAACATTGACTCACCCGTTAAGTGTTAGGT
The DNA here is from genome assembly GCA_026074375.1 of Tanacetum coccineum. Taxonomy (NCBI): domain Eukaryota; kingdom Viridiplantae; phylum Streptophyta; class Magnoliopsida; order Asterales; family Asteraceae; genus Tanacetum; species Tanacetum coccineum. The sequence continues at coordinate 4,919 of BQNB010103977.1, forward strand.
GTATATGAATAGCACATCGACTCACCCTTTAAACGTCTCTCATGTGCATCGATATCACATCGTCTAACCGCTTTAACATCTATGTATATCAATATCATATCGACTCATCCGTTTAACGTCTCATGTATATCAATACCGCCTCGACTAACCCGTTTAACGTCTCTTGTTAAGCAAATTCTCATCGACTTACCCGTTTAACGACCGACTCCGTTTAACAAAAATTAACGTCAAACCTCGAAAATGTACAAAGGAAGTCATGTATCGCTTCTACTAACCCGTTTAATGTCTTATGTATATCAACACCACCTCGACTCACTCGTTAGACGTCACTTGTGCGTTGTTGCGGTTGTCGTAAGGGACTTCTACAAGAAGTTTTACAACTCCCTAGGCAGTGTACCTAACCGTTATAGTGTAGTATAGGCAAGACTCATGGGTTGTTATCGTTATCTAGGGGAATAGGTTGGGAAGGCTTGATCACGGTCTAACAGAATTATGAGGGTTGAGAGAAGATTCTTTTTGTGTTTTTATACTTTATGATAGCAGGTAAAATCATATATTTGAGAGGTTTGGTTGGTTTTAGCTATTAAACTAAATATAAACTACGCTATTGGTGATAACAATATAATAAAAGATTGTGTTTATTTAATCATGTATTACTCCCTAGATTGCTTCTCCTAGTGTTGTTGCTTTGTCACACTTGTGATGATCTATGTAATTATTTCCTAAGTCATGAACGAATTACACGAACCCGCCGTCTATTTAATATTCCGTTAAGGCAACGCACAAGTAAGGTAGTATGAAGACTATTACAAGGCTCCTAAGAGTATATTAAATGCATTTAAAATATATTAAGAGTGGATCAACCATATAAAGGGCAAGGTAGAATGAAAACTGTTACCCGATGGCATCCTTTCTACACAATCATGTTTTCCTAGACATATCAACAGCGATACAGACAAAAGCTGGTTTTCTAAGACCTAACATGCATATTCATTACAAGAAGCAACACCACTAAGATCTACATCCTAGGTTTCATACAATCATAAATAAACACAATAGAAGGTTTAGCCAAGCATGTTATAAGTAAAGCAAGAACAATAATGAATCAAACAACACATAGACATATGGAATGATTAAGATAATCTTGCTTTATTAAAACATGAATTGAAGGAAGTACAAAGGGTTTTGAGGCCTTAAAATCGTCCCTAACAGCTGCTAAACGAACTAGGGTTCGTCCCTTTCCTTTATTCTAAAGTTACACACTTAAAATCCTAAAAATAGATTTGTATATATAGGAAAATTATTGTGACGGCATCGCGTGTTAATCGTGACGCCGTCATGAATAGAATATTCTAGATAATAGGCTGGGTCGTACAATCTGAAACCGTCTGGAGATCTTGTTACGCCGTCTTGAGATGGGTTGTGACGGCGTCACATGTAATCTGTGACGCCGTCTCCAGATTCTGAGTAGAAATTCTTAAGAGATGATGTTGTAGGTTCGTACTCTTGTCCATTTATTCTCTAAATGAGTCCAAGTCACGTGTATTTCTTTTTCTTTTCTATTTTTTTAATAACATAATACATCACAACATGGGGTTTACAACATGTACCCCTGCACTTGAGCTTTTACATGCTCGATATTTACAATCTAACTAATGACCCGATTTGAGGTGGATCAAAATAACATGGAGATCATTTAACAAATATATAGGGGTATTGACTTAACTTTTCTTCCCCATTCTTCCGCGAAATAAATACTACCATGAATCCCAATCATCCCAAAACAATATTTACAAGGATAAGGACTTAGCAACCGTATACTCAAATAATTAACTTGGGTTAAAATAATAATGTACTAAAAATGAGTACATACAAGGTGGGATAAGGCGATTTGGGTGTAACGATTGGTGTAAGGCACTCTGTTACCCTAGCTGTCATAGCATTATAAATTTACCAATAGGCTTGGTAAAGGATCAAACCTCCACCGCTAGGCGCAAGCATTATTCATTACTATCTAAGAGGTCTTTTAAAGGGTTGTGGGGTGTAGGTGTAAGATAACATATAATGGAAACGGAAATGGATGGGATACATTTGGGGGATTTTTGGGTGAATTTGGAGTGGAAGGGTTAGCTAATTATTTACACGAATACACGTTGGTTTGGTTGCTAAGCCAAGACTCGGACGAAGATATACAAACTCTACACAACTCTACCTCAATCTCTTTCTTTTTCTTTTCTATTTTCTCTTTTTTTTTGAATAACATAATACATCACAACATGGAGTTTATAACACGTACCCCTACACTTGAGCTTTTACATGCTCGATATTTACAATCTAACTAATGACCCAATTTTAGGTGGATCAAAATAACATGGAGATATCTTAACAACCATATGGGGGTTTGACTGAACTTTTCTTTCTATTCTTCCACGAAAATTAAATACTTACCATGAATCCCAATCGTCCAAAAACTGTATTTACAAGGATAAGGACTTAGCAACCGTGTACTCAATAATTAACTTGGTTACACATCAATGTTACAAAAAGAGTAGAGTACATTTAAGGTAGGAGGTTTAGGCGGATTTTGGGTGTTAACGTATGGTGTAAGGTTTGATACAATGTTCTTCATTAATAGTCCAACTTAACCAGAAAGTTACGGGAACTGTGAAAAAGGATAGGCTCGGAGGGTTGTACTAGGGGTATCCTGCACTAAAGGTGAGTGCATGACAAGGGTGTGGGATAGTTATATGACCGATGTGACCATTATAACAATTACAGGTATAAAACATGGGTTAATCCTAATGCCTCTTATCAAGCAAATCCTAATACTCACTATGCGGTCTCGGGATACATCACAAAAACAATATCTATAATTTAATATACTATCGGTACACTCTCATAATCGTAAAGTAACCAATACCAATGTTTTAGAAAAGGCGACAAAACCACGCATACACATCCGTAAGGACGGAATAGACACACATGATTGCTCACTCCTTAACTCGAACACGCTAAAGGTATAACATCTAAGGGCGAACCTCACATTTTGGGAGTGGAATTTGAGGGTTTTGTGCTAGTAATATAAATTCCTATTCATGAGACGCTCTTAATACTTGGTTTTCGTCGGTATATGTCATAAAAAATTTTAAATTTGAGTCAAAATCACCTCTTATGCTATGTTTCGATATATTATCCATCATTTTAAGGACAAAGCAAATGGCAAATGAAAGAATAGTTTCTAATGCTTATTTTCCCCTACACTTAAGTTGAACATTGTCCCTAATGTTCTATAAATGTACCCGTAAAAACGAATAAAAACAAGGAAAAAAAACTCGTACTCCCCTGGTTTACTCAATAATATAGAAGAAACATGTGATAACTGGTTAAATCGTCATCCAAGAATCATTTAATGAAGTTAAAGGGTCCCTACCTGAATCATCCACTGCAACTTCCTAAGACTTCCAAGCTTCTTCTCAATCAATATAACCTATAATCAAAGGACAATACAACTACACCAAGCTTAAAAAGTGTCGATAAGACAAATATACAATAATAATTCAGGGTTCGACTCGATAAAGCAGATAAAGATATGGTGAGAGAATTGTAAACTCTTAGGATATGCAGTTTATAAACATAGTATTAAATGTTATGCAAAGTGTATATTTTCAAAAAACATTAAATAAACTTAAGTGTGTCAGGATCTGGGGCCGTTTGACCGCCGTGAGGGTTTTTGGACCGCCATCACAGGTATCATGGTGACGGCGTCGCGTGTTAATCGTGACACCGTCTCCACAGTCTGTGAAAACAAAATCTTTATTTTTGATGAAAAATTTCCTGCACTTGATTCCAAAAAGTTACTTCACTTAGCATAAATGCATGCATAAAACCTTGAGATTTAACAATACAATCAATGACTCAAAAACTAACGTGAATTAATCTAGACAATTCATTTAACATGTTTGAATTGGTTCTAAAACGGAAAAATTCCCCTGACGAAAAGAACCTTTTAATTTTTTAGTATGCAAAATACCTTTGATTAGCAAATAAGAAAACGAAAGTTACAACTCGAAACTGACACGAATTAATCTAAACAATTTATTTTAAATGTTTGAATTAGTTCTATAAATCGGATAATTTCACCTACACTTATTTTGTTGCAAAATACCTTTGATTGCAAATAAGACGAAGTTACAGACAAACAAAGCATGATTACAAAATAATTCAAACATAATAAAACAAACAATAAAGAATAAAACACAAGACACTCCTAATTGCGAGAAAAATAAATATTGGGTTGCCTCCCAAAAAGCACTTATTTTTGTTCGAGTCACGAGCCTGACTCTACCCTTATTTAACATATAAAAGGGAAGGTTCCCTTACACTTGAGTTTAAGTGCGGGTGATAGTAATGGTACACACTATTGTTGTGAGAAGGGGTCACATGCTAAAAAATTGGTTGTTGAATTAAATGCTCCAAATGGTGTGTTTCTTTACTCCTAACCTTCTCTATTTCTTTTGGCTGAACGGGTAAATTAAGTCCTCTTCCTAAAAAAGAAACTTCCTTAGATTATAATTCTCAATCATTTTCTATCATCTCCATATTCGAAAAATCATCACCTAGGGATGCACCTTGTCCTAATAAACCTGGTTTAAATGCATAATGTTTCTTAGGATCATTAATGCATGTGTGATAATAGCAATCCGTATCCTTAGGGAGGAAAGACGCCAAGTGAGGTAAAGGTGGTGTATGAATGGTCAAGAGATCCACTACCTTCATCCTAAAACTATCCGGACTAAGTGGTTTGATGGGTGGTTCAGGTCCTCTTTCGTCTCCTAGACTTATATCTAAGGATGGACAATTACGTAAGGGTAGTGGTTGAGGCTTCGGTTCATCAAAACTAGAAACTTCCCTAAAACTAAAAGGAATGTCATGATTACAAGTGTTTAACCCTAAATACTCTAGTTGTGTGTGGTCCAAAGGTTCTACCTTAATCAGGATTCCTATAATCTCTTCTACTTAATCCGGGTAAGTCACGGGCGGTGTGTTTTCCTTAAATGATAGGGGGACTTATGGGTTTAGAGTTTCTATTTTGTCCCATGCTATACCTCTATGCATCTCAACCCAAACATTCTCATCTCTAAACAATTTTTTTGTTTGAGCCTTTAAGTTTGCTAATTCTTGTTCAGAAATAATGTTTTGTGGGTTGTCCCATTCTTTTTGGCCTTGGGCGAAATTTTCTATGGCTTCCCATGCTTCTTCACCACTTAATTCCCTAAGGTTCCCGTCTGCTGCAAAGTCAATGTCCATTCGGGTATAGTCGTTGACATGATCATAAAAGAATTGTGTAAGGGACAATAAATCAAGGCCATGATGAGGGACTCTTTGGATTAAGTTTTTGAAACGATTCCATACATCATAGATAGATTTATCTTGATGTTGTTGGAACACCAAGGTATATCTATGGAATGGGAAGGTTGTGGTTCATGGTGGGTTTTGAAAGGGTGTGGTAGGTGGTCTTTCATACATCATGATAGTGAACGAAAGAGTTACAGACAAAAGGAACAAAGAAAAGATAGACTACAAGAAAGCTAATATATTGAATTAAAGTCTCACTTGAAAGGATTGAAGTGAGTGGAACTAAGTTAAATTATGATCGAAACCTAACTATTCCCCGGCAACGGCACCAAAAACTTGATGCGGAGGTCGTAAAGACTTCACAAGAAGTTTTACATCCCCTAGGCAAAGTACCTAATCGTTGTAGTAGTAGTATAGGTAAGACTCGGGGATTGTTATTGTTCTCTAGGGGAATAGGATTCTTTTTTTGTTTTTTTATATTTTATAGAAAGCAGTTTAATCAATGGTTTGAGAGGTTGGTTTGTTTAACTAATAACCAAACTAATTATTATCTAAACTACTGGTGATAATTGTATGATAAACAAATGTATTTACCTAATCATGCACTACTCCTCATATTGCTTCTCCTAGATCTGTTGCTTTGTCACATTTGTGATGATCTGTGTAAGTACTTCCTAGGTCATGAACAGATTACACGAACCCGTCGTCTATTTAAAATTCCGTCAAGGCATTAGTATGAAGATTATTATAAGGACCCTAAGAGTATATTAAATGCATGTGAAATATCTTAAGAGGGATCAACCATATAAGGGGTAAGGTAGTATGAAGACTGTTACCGATGGTATCCTTTCTTCACACTGGCGTTTCTCTAGACGTCTATGCCAATTTAATATCTTATGGCTAGTTTTCTAAAGCTTAACACGCACATTCATCAACAAGATGCAACATCAAAAGGATCTACAACCTAAGTTTCATGCGATCATAAGTAAATACAAAGGAATTGTAGGTTCCATGATCATTCATACAAACCTTAACAATGATGTGTAGAATCAAGATGTAGAAAATTAAAGACTTTATTGATGATTGCAATCCCAAATGAATATTAGATGAATTAGCCAAGCATACTCAAGCAATATAAATCAAATCCAACAAAAGGAATGAAGAATTAATATAAATAATATGATAATCAAGCCATTACAAGATGTTTATGGAATGAATTAAGTCTTCTAAGTTGCTGGAAAACCACCTACCCAAACCCTTTAGTCGGCCTTAGGGTTTGGGGCTTGATAAAAATGAAGTTACGAGGTTGTATTTATAGACAAAATCCTAACCGACCTTTGTGACGGCGTCACCAATAACATGTGACGCCGTCACAATGACATCTTTCGCGTGGTTGTAGATTTTCGCGTTCTGAACGCGTGAGCTGTTGAATCGTCGAAACCCGAGTTTATGTGAAAGAGTTATGATCAAAACAATATCTGGTACTTCGCGCGCACGTCGAATGATCATCTTTATCTAGAATCTTTTGGGGTTTCTTTAGGTCGGCTACGTTATGACGTCGTCGCCAAATTTCTAATGCCGTCATGGGTTGAATGGTGATGGCGTCACGTGTATCTTGTGACGCCATCTCCAGCCTCTAAGAACATAACCTTGAGAAATGTTGGTGTAGGTTCGTAGTCTTGTCCCTTTCTTCTTTAAATGAGCCCAAGTTACGTGTATTTCCTTCAAATGCCTCCCAAATGCTAAACACCTGAAAGGAACGATTAAGTACCTATTTTGGGCATAAACACACGATTTAAGAGGTTAAATGACACTGAAAAAGTGTATAAAATGACACCTCATCAACTAGCCAGTTACAACGTTAAATATATAAATACCGAGTTTTCCCGACTGAATGACCGAGCTTCCATGTTCGACTTAATATTTTGAGGCTAACAATCTCCCCCAAAGAAAGGTCCTTGAACTTGTGTTGACGTTACGTTCTTGAGTCTTGATCTTGGTCTTCGTCTTTATCTTTGTTGTAGGCTTGTTCCTTCATGTTGTGTGATCTTTGATCTTGAGCCTTTGTCATTGTCTTTTGACATTATCCTTAGTTCTGAGATCTTTTAATCTTTCCTTATTTGTCTTTATTGTCTTTGCCATCTTACGATCTTGTGTTTTGACCAACATGCTCATATATCTTGAAAGCTTGATAACAATCTCCCTTGACAATCTTTATCTTGATAATCTTGATATCTTTAAGGAAGATCTTGAAAATTAGAGTTGCAGAAGTCTTTAGTAACATGCACTTGAGCTTTCATCATGTCTTTATATTTCTCGATCGAGCAGTAAGCATGTGGTAATGAATCGCAACTCACGAATGGGGTAGTTACGCCATCGACTAGACTTGCAATTTTGTTAGTAATAAATAACAAATATGGACAAATATGGCTTTGTCATTCGTCGGAGTTCGGTTACGTGAACCTCTGGTTCCCCGTTTTATAGTATAAATATTGTACCTATGATCAGGTAGGTTCAAAGAACCTCCTTGACAGTGTTTCCAGCTCAAAGTGTTAGATCCTCTAACGCAGATGCATTAGATTCACCGTACTTACTTGTTCTCATTACCAGAATGTCTCAAAGTAGACAACACGGTAAGAGTGAATCAGTTAGTTATTGTCTTACTAATTGAGTCGTCAATTCATTTACTATACCAAAATCGATATCTAGTTGACACAAGTTTGGAGTGAGAAAGTCAATAGAAGTCATGTTGATCTCCGTGACAAATGAGACAAGTATCTTTTGAGAGAAACTTGAATGGCTAGGAAGGGTGTGTGCAGTGCATCACTGGGTCCATGATGTCTTTCTTCAATACCAGAATTCATCTTTGTGAAGATTGATAGCATATGTATTGTCTCGGTTTCTGCCTAAAGTGTATGGAGGGCTTCTTTCTTTAGACCCTTTATCCTTACATTTCTTTTTCTTTCTTCAACCCCTTCAATGCTTACCAAGACGTCATTACTAACACCTTGTTGTGATTGCTCCAGCGTTAGCTTATGCTTTAGTCAACATTATTCTCGTTTCACATTCTTCTCCAAATCATACCTAAGGACTGCTATTTCTAACTATGGATTGTCCTTGGGTAGATCCCTTCGGTTCTGGTTGGATCATAGGACTAATACCTAACCTAACCACCTTATGACTTTAGAATCGTCATGAAATTAATAGGTTGTTGGGTATTTGATCATCACCATAAAACCTTTAAAACAATATACAAGCATAATTTGCACAATTTGTTTATTTTAAGGCCATTTTTTGGTATAAAAAGGATATGTGATTTCTCACATATCAAAACCCGATCTATTAAATAAAATACGCATCAACACGAGATTGTTGATAATATTAACAAAAATTATTTGTTTTAACGTATAAAGTGTAATTAATTTTATCACACGGTTTATTAGCTAATCGCGATATATAAGTCGTTACCAACCATTTTGACATTCGATCTACATAATATACTCACAAGCGACTCTATATTGTCGCAATTCAGCACGGGTATAATATGCATAATTCAAAACATTTGTCGTTATAAGTTTGAATTACATGATACATGTCGCTACAATGCGTGAGTACCATGCTAATGATATATTTAATTTCTAGTTGTTAATAGTCTAATGAGTTCATGAGTTATATTTAGTTAATTTTGGTATATTAGCACAACCCAGATTATACTATACGTTAGAAAAATGTAATAATCATAATTAAAAACTTAGAAGCATGTAAATTATAGATGGATGTTGTTTACGTCATACATATCCATTGAAGTATTAAGGTGTTTAAAGCTTTAGATGTTTGATGGAATACCAAACTAAAAAAGTGACTGTATCCCACATCGAAAGATGAAGCAAAAGGAAGGGTGTAAGAGGGCTATAAAAACAAAATATCATAATGCAATATAGGACGTGAGAATTGTAGTATATCATATTTAATGCTAGTAAAGTTTGACTCATAGTTATTGTACTTTTGAGCACAATTATACTTGTGATCTTTAATAAAACATAAATGTAATTTAAATACTATATTTTGTAAAAGATGATTGTTTGGCTCGATTAAGCTTGCTTAGCTTGTTCGACTCGTTTAGCTCGTCTAGCTCGTTCGACTCGAGTAACTAAATGAGCTTTCGAACGAGCCGAGCCAAATATTAACTTTTAAATCTCGGCTCGTTTAACAAATCGAGCATTATGTTTTGATCGAGCTTGACATGAGCTCGGCAATTTTAAGCTTGAGCTCGAGTTAAACGAACTCAAACTCGAATAGCTCGTTAAAAGCTCGGCTCGTTAACAGCCCTAGGGATAGCTATAGATTTTGTTACTAAGTTGCCTAGGACTAGTAGTGGGTATGACACAATCTGGGTCATTGTGGACCGATTGACTAAGTCTGCTCACCAACAACAAAAACCTATAAATTATCCAACTTTGATCAAGAACGTGATATTCCGGGTTGATACGAGTGTTTGGGTATTCATTTAAACAACGTTTGGGTTGTCCGGTTCGTGTCGAAATATAAATTTTTGAAGATTTTCTTGTAAGTTTTCAAATTTAAATTTCGTTTGTCCTTTTGGGTTATTTTGATGCATAGATGTTAGTTGTACAAGTTGATCGTTGTGAAAATCAATTTTTGGAAACGAAACGAAAGAAAAGGGTGTGTTTGGTTCGTGTAATAAAAGAAAAAAAAGAGGGTTTTTTTTAGCTTGTATGGCTTATTCGGACTTATTTTTAAGCCATTACTTGGCTTATTTGGGCTTATATGCCACATATAGTTTCCCAAAATCATTAGGAAAGTGATTTTGATTATTTTTGTGATACGGCGTATGTTGTGAATTATTTTTGAGGCTTATGGTAGTAACTAAATGCGATACGTAGCTTATTAGCTTATTTTCAAGCTTAATATAGGTATTTTTGAGCTATTGGACTCACGGCCCAATAATTCCATTTAGGCCGCGGCTTAATGGAAGGGCTTATTGTGGTCCGGATTATTTTCTACATATTAGTATGAGCTTATATATGTAAATGGACCTTGGTTTTGGACTTGTAAATGTTCTAATGGACCCTTGTTGGGCCTAAGCGATATTTAGTCGTTATGAGAGTTTTGTCGGACTTTTGAAAGTAGAAATGTATTTACGAAGTGATATTGAACGATATTTTGGAAAAAATGTTTTAGTAAACGTTAAAGATTGAGATTTTGGAATTTTGTCGAAAAGTGTCGAATTTGTGAAAATTGTTGAAAATGAGGTTTGAAACCATGGAAAATGTTGTATAAACGTACGGGTCATGTCGCAATTTCGTAAAAAGTTTATACTTAAAAATTTTCCTAAAAACATGATTTTTGATTTTAAATAATAAAATATTATTTAATTATTTTATTTATTTAATAAAATCAATAAAAGACGAAAAATATATTTTTTCTCGAAACTTCTCTAATGTGTTTATTATGAGTAAACATTTCATTTTTAACCGTATTATGATGATTTTGAAGTGACCAAGGTTTACCGAATGGACTTGTCGAAATATATTTATAATTATTAATTGTAAATATTTATTTATATTACTTATCCATTTTCTCTAAATAGTATAAGTATGTATTATCAGGGAATGAGATTGATATGATTGTGGAAATATGTCGTCAACCATCACACCACTAAATTATTTTGGTAATTGTACAACGCGTTTAAACTCTATTCATCAAACGTGAAGATTGTTTGGAATTGGATGATTAAATTGGGACCGTGGAAAACTAGAAGGGGGCTGAATAGTTTATCGCTTTTTAATTTAATGTTAATGTTTGTTTATAAAAACTTATATTCGACTTTTTGTGAATTCAATACTTGCACAATATGAATAATATAAATAAGTAAGAACAAATAAAGAAATAAGAGATAAGAGTTAGAAAGATCAAACCACAATACAAGGATTTATAGTGGTTCGGTTACGAATCACCTCTTCGCCTTACTCCACTCCTCGAGCACCTAACTCGAGGGTTTTCTTCACTATGTCAACAAACTCCCATATGGCGGAGAAAACTGTACACAACTTTCGCTTATATCAATTTTCGACACTAAGCTAGATGTCGAGTTCTAATCTTAGCTGAACCAATCTATCACGACTTCACAACTTCTTCACTACTTTCACGACTTCACAACACAACTTCATAACTACACAACTTCTTCATGCGTTAGTATTCTTCACCATGCTACTTCACTACTTTACTTTTACTTTCAAACCTAACTATCACAACTAGGATGAATCACTAAGATTCAACTATACTTACAATAATCACCAAGATCTATCTACTACACAACTTTACAAGATTTACAAATAATTTACAAGTTATGATATGGATGCAACAAGATTGCAATACATACTTGAGGTGTAATACTTCTTCACTTGATGATGGAAGTATTCTTCTCTTGCACTTGAGGAATTGAGCTTGGATCACTTGGAAACAAAGCTTTATGATTAGATGATCAAAGGATTTTAATGAGATGTGTGGGCTGTTTTAGAACAGAAAGAATGAGTGCAAAAGGTGAGAAAATAGTGGGGAAAAGTCCAGTATTTATAGGACAAACTGGAGGAGCGTCTACCTATGGGCGGTCCCCTTAAATAGGTGGGCGGTCCCCTTAAAATTAAGGGGGCCGCCCGTGTATTTAAGGGGGCCGCCCTAGACTAGGGGCTCCCCAGTTTGTCTTTTGTGTAGGGGGAATTTTCTGGAACTTTTCTAGCCGTTTTAGGTCCGAAAATTTGAATTTCAAAATGTTTATTTTGAATAAAACATTTCTTTTAATTGTAGAAAATGTTTTGTAATGTTTATAAAAATGTTTACAACATTTTATAAAAGTGTGAGGTTGAATAAAAATTTCCTTTGATCATAAAATGCATTAAGCATTTATTTATTCATACCTTTAAGTGATATAATTTTCGAAATGAAAATTTACTACTAATTACTTGTTTACGTTTAATTTTACATTGAACGTTTTTATATTTTGTGATTATCAAAACGTAAAGATGTGAAAAATATTAATAATGTTTTTAGGCATTATTTCTATCAACAATCTCCCCCTTTTTGATGATTACAAAATTTAAACTCATTAAATGTAAAATTATTTTTAAACAAGTATTTAGTGAGTTTTATGTCATTTCTCCCCCTTTTTGTAGAATCAAAAAGGCATCGTCGAGAATTGCTAGTAAAATCGACGGAATAAATGCTCCCCCTTGATGTGTGCTCCCCCTCGTTCGAGGGCACCAAGGAATCGAGCTATGGTTTCTTGGCTACAAAAACGAGTTAGAACAATACAAATATTTCTAACATGTAGCAAGTGAGGAAAAATATGGCATAATGATAATGCAACCAACAATAATCATCCATTTAACATAAAATAGTGTGTGAACCACACTCATGCATACAAAATAAATAACATGCTAACATACATGATTTTTTTTAAACTACAAAAAGTCCTATAACTAGTAAAGCTCCATAGGACTTGCTTGCAAAATGGTGGATGAACAATTATTTAAGAAACTAAACATAGAGTATGTTTAGTTTGGGGAAGATGGTGGAGGTGGTGGGATGATGATTGTTGGTGGTTGTGAGAGCATATGTTCAATATATGAAAACATATATTGAAGTTCATCCCTTAACCCAAAAATGAGGGTTCGGTTGTGGATACAACAAAGGCATGAATCACCATGCGCTTCGAGTAAATTCCAAGGAATAGGATGCCCAATGATGGGTGGAGAAAGTGATGGTGAGTTGTGATGAACATCAAGTGGAGTAATGGGTGAGAGTGAGAGGGTTATTTCCATTGAGTTGGGTGCTTGAGTTGGAGGTGGTGGAGGAACTCTAGGAGGAGGTGACAATGGAGGGTTTAGGTAGCCATTTGTGGAAGGAGATGATGAAAGAGTTGGTGATTTTGGTGTGTAGTCAATTGAAGAGGATGAGGTGTCTTTGGTGGATGGAGTTTTAGAGGGTGCATTGGGAGCACTAGGAGATGATTCTTGAAGCTTGGGTGATGGGGTTATAGTGTCTTCATTTGTCAAGTCAATGAAGAGTTGTTTTGGTGGTATGATGGTGAATTTTGGTTTCTTTGATGGTTTGGAAATGGAAGCTTTTGGTGAAGCCATGGAGGTTGATAATGGTTAGTGTATGATGAGGAAGATGATGTGTTGGTGATGATCATTTGGAAGGGATTTATGGGAAGAGAATGGATTGAAAAAGGAATGAATTTGAACTAGTTTAGGTTATTCCAAATTGTGTTCAAGCATTCTGGGCAAAGATAGCTGAGACTAGGTAAAAGAGGGTCAAAAAGTAGGATAAATATTGTTTTACCCATGATTTTCTAGGGTGGTCCCCTTGATTAGGGGTCGGTCCCCTTAAAGATAAGGGGGTCGCCCGTTATGAATTAAGGGGGCCGCCTTCTGCTGGAATCCATTTTTCACATAAAAATGATTTTTCTCAGAATTTTTTTGAGAGTATTTCTATTTTGGTGGTTTATTTGCAGCAAGCCCTATTGAGTTTTATGAGCACATTTAATCATATGACATGTAATAAACACATTAAATCATGAAACCAAAGTAGCATAATTAGTTGATTAAACAAAACAACCAAAGGTTTAAATCATCATAGCAAATAAGTATCTAAAGATAACTAATAACCAAGTCTTTCTGAATTAATCAGATAATCACCACACAAGTTGTTAAGAACATACACATAATCAAGTTAAAAATTGTCTTAAACCACATTTAGCCATCTAGCTAATTTCTCTCCTATGTCTTCACTTCTTCTTCTTGCTAAACATTCCTTTTAATGCCTTTCCAAATGACTTGAACCCTCCGCGCATCTCTTCATGCATTCGTTGCGTTTGGTTGAGCAAGGTGGTTTGTTGTGCAAAGAGAGTTTCATCAGTTTGCTTGTAAGAGGAAGGTATATGGTAGTTTTGGTAGTCGAGTGGATGAAGAGAGTTAAGATAGGTGGTAGGAGATGGAGTACTTGCTCGAGAAGTTTCGACATCATCGTCATCATTATCGTGTTGATGAGATGACGTGCCTTGATGATGAGAGGATGAAGAAGAGACGGAACAGCGTGCCTTACCGCGATCACTTCAAGGTCGTCGATTTTGTCTTAGAGCAAGAGGACGCATGACTCGCTCAACAATGTCATAGGTGCCATTGTCAAGATGAGGATAC
>BQNB010103978.1:0-23915 GCA_026074375.1 Tanacetum coccineum
TGTTATTGTCCAGATAGAAAAGCCCATTTGCTTGAGGATAAGCAAATCCCATGTGTAGGGGTATTTGATGAGGTGTCATTTTATACACTTTTTCGGGGTTGTTTAACCCCCAAAATCGTGTGTTTATGCCCAAAAGAGGTACTTAATCGTTCCTTTTTAGGTATTTCTCATTTGGAAGACATTTGGATGAATTATACGTGACTTGGCTCATTTAGAGAAGAAACGGACGAGATTACAAACCAACACCAATACTCTTGAAGATTTGTGCTCACAGAGCCTGGAGACGGCGTCACAAGCCATACACGACGTCGTCACAACTCATCAAGTGACGGCGTCAGCCCGCACCGACTCAAATGCAAGTCTAGAAGATTTATTTTACGACGGCGTCACGATTAAAATGCGACGCCGTCACGTCGATTTTCTTATATATACAAACCCAAATTTAGGGTTTTGAGTGTGTAACTTGAGAATAAAAAGAGGGTACGAACCCTAGTTCATTTAGCAACTGTAGGAGACGATTTTAGGGCCTAAAAACCCTATTGTACCTCTTCTAATTCATGTTTTAATCAAGTAAGGTTTACTTAATCATTTAATATGTCTATGTGTTGTGTGATTTATTGCTCTTGATTTATTCTTAACATGCTTGGCTAAACCTATTATTGTGTTTATTTATGATTGTATGAAACCTAGAATGTAGATCTTAGTGGTGTTGTCTCTTGTGATGGATGTGCACGTTAGGTCTTAGAAAACCAGCTTTTGTCTGCATCGCTGTTGATATGTCTAGGGAAACGTGATTGTGTAGAAAGGATACCATCGGGTAACAGTCTTCATACTACCTTGCCCCCTAATATGGTTGATCTACTTTTAATGTATTTCACATGCACTTAGTAAACTCCTAGGGGCCGTGTAATAGTCTTCATACTACCTTGCATGTGCGTTGCTCTAGCGGCATACTAAGTAGACGGGGGGTTCGTGTAATTCGTTCATGCTTTAGAAAATAATTACATAGATCATCACAAGTGTGACAAGGCAACAACACTAGGAGAAGCAATCTAGGGAGTAATACATGATTAAATAGACACAATCTTTTATCTTATTGTTATCACCATTAGTTTAGATTATTATTTAGTTTAATAGCTAAAACCAAACCACTCTCTCAATTATATGATTTTACATGCTTTCATAAAATACAAAAATACAAAAAGAATCTTCCCTTAACCCTTAGAATTCTGTTAGACCGTGATCAAGCTTTCCCAACCTATTCCTCGAGTGAACGATAAACAACCCCGAGTCTTGCCCATACTACACTACAACGATTAGGTGCAATGTCTAGAGAGTTGTAAAACTTCTCGTGTAGAAGTCATACGACAACCGCACATCAAGTTTTTGATGAGGTGTTATTTTATACACTTTTTCGGGGTCGTTTAAACCCTAAAATCGTGTGTTTATGCCAAAAATAGATACTTAATCGTTCCTTTTCAGGTATTTCGCATTTGGAAGACATTTAGATGAATTACATGTGACTTGGGCTCGTTTGGAGAAGAAACGGACGAGATTACAAACCAACACCAAGACTCTTGAAGTTTTGTGCTCATAGAGCATGGAGACGGCATCACAAGTCATACACGATGCCGTCACAACTCATCAAGTAACGGCGTCATATATTTCAAGACGGCGTCAGCCCGCACCGACTCAAATGCAGATCTAGAAGATTCATTTTACGACGGCGTCACGATTAAAACGCGACGCCGTCGCGTCGATTTTCTTATATATACAAACCCGAATTTAGGGTTTTGAGTGTGTAACTTTAGAATAAAAAGAGGGTACGAACCCTAGTTCATTTAGCAGCTGTAGGAGACGATTTTAAGGCCTAAAACCCCTATTGTACCTCTTCCAATTCATGTTTTAATTAAGTAAGGTTTACTTAATCATTCAATATGTCTATGTGTTGTGTGATTTATTGCTCTTGCTTTATTCTTAACATGCTTGGCAAAACCTATTATTGTGTTTATTTATGATTGTATGAAACCTAAAATGTAGATGTTAGTGGTGTTGCTTTTTATGATGGATGTGCACGTTAGGTCTTAGAAAACCAACTTTTGTCTGCATCGCTGTTGATATGTCTAGGGAAACATGATTGTGTAGAAAGGATACCATCAGGTAACAGTCTTCAGACTACTTTGCCCCCTAATATGGTTGATCCACTTTTAATGTATTTCACATGCACTTAGTAAACTCCTAAGGACCGTGTAATAGTCTTCATACTACTTTGTGTAGGTTCCCGAATTCACACAAACATGTATAGATCTAAAGAGATCTAGAGAGAGAAAGTTAGAGAGAGAGAATAGTTGAGAGAGAAAAAGGAAAACACACTTAAGAGTGTGTGTAAAATGACTAGATGCTTACCTCTTCCAAAGTTGGAAGAGGTATTTATAGTTCTTACAATACACCGGGTATTAGTACCCGGTTCAAAACCGAAAGTCATAAGTTTACCTATTAAACTACGAGCTATATTGAACAGTAAAATACACGGGGTGACTGAGTCTTTTTCTAATATCTAACAATCTCCCCCTAAGGGAGGTCACCCCTGAAAATACTAAACTTAAGCTCTTCAATCTTCAGATTGATCTTATGTATAGCTCGTAAACGTTTGATTTCATTGATTTGTATCTTGTGAATCTGAAGTAGTGAACTTTAGACTTTTAGGCTTTAGCTTGACTTGTATGTGATCTTTGAGCTTCTTTGAGATCATCATCCAATCATAATCTCTAATCATCATCATGTGATCTTTTGCCATCTTGTGAACTTGTGTCATTCGGAATGATATGCTCACACTTTTCTTGATCTTGAAAGCTTGAATATTCAGAGTTGCGGAAGCTTTAATAACAGATACTTGAGCTTTCATGATATCTTCGAATGAGTCGTTTGAGAATGAGCACGCGGTTATGAACTTGATTTTGTTGGAACACGGTATCTCCATCTCCATCTTTAAATGTTCCTGTAATAAAACAGTTAGCAATAAAGAGAAAATTGATTTGTAAAAACAATCTAAGTGTTAATTATGAAAATATTTTGTAACACTTCGATAGTTTTGATTGGTTGTCAAATGTTCAATAACCGTCAATTCTTATGCTGGAACAAGTTTGATTCACGTAGAATCGCACCATCGTTTCTTTCCAGTTGACACAAGTTTGATTCTTGTAGAATCGCACAAGTCACCTACCTAGAGCTTGTTTGATGTAGGCTCTAGCAGGATTTCCATCTTCATAGTGAATACCTTCGTATCACTCGGATGTTCTGGCAATATCACAAGGATAATGCGTAGGACTCTTAAGATAACCTTGTTTCCACAGTGTGTGAAAGACAAGATAAATGGAAATGTGTCCTAACGAGATTAATTGATGATCTCTTGGCTCTAGACTCGAAAGTGCGCTTTGATATTAGTGATCGGAGGCTGGAGCTGACTGCCACCTTTTCAATACCGACTTACTCGGAGTGAGTGAGACAGTAGATTGCATGTTTAGTCTCCGTGACAAATGAGACAAGTTTCTTTCAAGAGAAACTCGAATGGCTGGGAAGGGTTGTGCATTGCATCACTGGGTCCATGATGTCGTCTTCAATGTCAGCAATCAACTTGTGATTCTGACAGCATATGTATTGACCCGGTTTCTGCCTTAAGTGTATGGAGGGCTTCTTTCTTTACACCCTTTATCCTTTATCTTTATACAATTCTTTTTAAATCTTCAACCCCGAGTTCACTGCTTACAGAGCTTCATGACTAGCAACCTTGTTGGGTTTTTTCCTAGACTAGATCTATCTCAGTCGGCACTTTTCCTTTTATTCTCACTTGTTTCTCCTTTTTATGTACATACCTAAGGGCACACAAAATATAAAAAATATAAACAAAGTTGGTAAAAGAACCCAAAAAAATATACCACTTCAGTGATGGTTCTTAATCCATCAATATCCGTTCCAAACCAAAGATTTAAAAACTTTACGAAATACGGCTCACCTTAAAAAGTAAAATTTTTAAGAGCTACCGTGAAGTAAGTTTGATTATTTGGTTCAAGTTGTCTATCTCGTTATCCGTTAAAATAGATTGTTAATAAATTGAAAAATCAAAAAAAAAAAAATTAGTATAAATTTTCTTTTTCTATTTTGTGCATGCGCACTCGTTCTCAAACCCGCAACATAAACCGTAACCGTCTACAACAAGCCCCGCCGGCTGTTGTAGAACCGTTTAATTTAGAAGAACCTTTTGATAATCCTCCCCTAGTTCCAATGGCCGATAACCGGACTATGGCGGAATTGCTCCAAGCACCCACCGAGGGGTACGAGGATGCAATCGTAATTCCCGAAATCAATGCTAATTTTGAGTTAAAGCATGGTTTGATCAATCTTGTTCAAAACAAGCAGTTTTTCGGACATGATAAAGAGGATCCACATGCTCACATCCGTTATTTCAACAAGATCACCTTAACGATGAGATTCCCGGACGTCCCGAGCACGTCAATTAAGCTTATGCTTTTCCCATTTTCTCTCGAAGGTTCAGCCCGGATTTGGCTAGAGAAAGAACCTCCTCGATCAATTTTGACATGGGATGATCTTGTTTCAAAATTCATTAATCAATTCTTTCCTCCTTCGAAAACGACAAATCTTCGAAACGAAATCACGAGATTTCAACAAAGATTTGACGAGTCATTTTACGAGGCTTGGGATCGATTTAATGATCTTCTTTGAGCATGCCTACATCACGGATTTTTAGAATTACATCAACTAGATACGTTTTAGAATGCCTTAAATGCTAATGATCAAAATTCGTTGAATTCCGCTGCGGGTGGAAACTTTTTTGATAAGATGCTTCGTGAATGCTTGAGAATTATCGAGAGTAAATCCAAAGTTTGTAATTCACGAAACAAGGCAGTCGTTTCCAAAGTGAGTTCGAGCTCATCTACCCCCAGAATTCACCCGATGTTGTTGCTCTTACAACCGAAGTTTCTGAACTTAAGAACATGATGAAGACTATGCTTATCGACAAGCAAAAAGCCCAAGCTCCCATGCCCGTAAAAGCGGTCGAGCAGAGTTATGTAACTTGTGGAGGTGTTCATTCTTATAGAAATTGTCCCGCCACCGATGGCAATGTTTATCGAGACAACATTCAAGAGTACGTTTCACAAGCTGCTGCAGCTAATTTCAATCAAGGAAATACCAATTCTATACCTCCGATGGTTGCGAACCAAATCCGACCTCCTGGTTTTCCTTCGATTCAAAATAATCAAAACAATTTCAATCAGAATCAAGGAAATAATTTCAATCAAAATCGGGGAACCAATTTCAATCAAAATCGTGGAAATAACTTCAACCAAGGACAAATTTATCAACCTCCGACTAGTCAACCGCCGGTTTACCAAGCTCACCCTTATCAAGCTCCCGCTCCGCAAATGCAAGGTGTTTTGAAAACCGATTTTGAGAATTACGTCAATGCTAATGATGCAGTATTAAGGAATATTCAAAATCAAGGCCAAGGTTTACAAAACCAGATGACAAATTTAATGGAAATTCTTTCTAAATTCGTAAATTCCAATACCGCTTCGACTTCGAGTTCAGGTTCTCTTCCTAGTAATACGATTACTAACCCGAAGGAAGACTTGAAGGGTATTACTACCCGAAGGGGGGTTGTTTATCAAGGACCTACGATTCCTACTTCTTCTTTTCCTAAAGTAGTGGAACGTAGAACTGAGGTGACAAAGGATATGGTTTTTCCTACTAATAACGAAAATACCGAAGATGTCCACCCTCCGGTTGTCCCAGTTGAAAACCAAATTCTGGTTTCCGAGCCAGTTGTTGCTCCCGTTAGTGCGCCGATGCCTAACCCGAAACCTGTAATAATTAAAATCCTTATCCTTCAAGGCGAAATGATGAGAAGCGCCATGAAAACGCTAACGAACAAATTGAGAAATTCTACGAAATCTTTAAAGATATGAGTTTCGAAATTAGCTTCATGGATGCTTTGACTCTAATGCCTAAATTTGCTTCAACTCTTAAAGCCTTAATCGGAAATAAAGAAAAACTTAGTGAAATGGCTAGAACGCTCTTGAACGAAAACATTGGCTCTGACGTCATACTTAACGAAGTTACCCTAAAAACTGTGACCCCGGCAGATTTCCTTTATTCCATGTAAAATTCCCAATGCCCGCAGAATGGATGAGTGCTTTAGCCTGCCGATCTTGGCGCAGCAAAATTTCATGCCATTTTCCGTGTGGAAAAAAGCTTAACCTCCAACTAAACTCGATGAGCTCTTTACAGTGAGAATAGTTGACCCGTTCGCACCTCTCACGACCGAACGTAATTGCTAAAGATGTCAAACGATAAAGTTGTGTATTCCAGTTTCCAGCTGACTTCGTGGTCGTAGATTTTGAACCAGACCCTCGAGTACCTCTAATTTTCCGGGAGTGGTTCCTTAAGGAACCGGTCCGTGCTTTGATATTAGGCATGTAACGAAGGTGAATAACCTTCGAGTAGGCAATGAGGCCATTACTTACAATCTTGATCAAACCCTTTTTCCCCCCCCCGAATACACGCTAATTATAATATATGACAGGCGAACCGAATCGACCGTTGTATGAATTAGCTTGTTAGGAGTAGTTCTTAGGAATTCTAAATCTAGATTTTCCGACGTGATCGCGAGTGGCAATCCCACTCCTGGATATGACCCAATAGTTTCAAATTCTTCTCCGACTCTCACTCCTTTCAGGGATAGTGGTTTTCTCCTTCTCGAAGAAGCTGATGCTTTGCTTGCTCTATCCGACGATCCAACTTCACCGGAAGTTGATGAATCCTATTATGACCTAGAAGGGGACATTCTTATTCTCGAAGCACTCCTTAATAATGATCCTTCACCTCCTCCGAACCAAGGAAATTATTTGCCGGAAAATAGAAAGGAACTTAAAATTTATGAAGCTAAAACTACCAAATCTTCAATTGATGAACCTCCCGAGGTCGAACTTAAGGACTTACCGCCTCATCTCGAATATGCATTTTTGGAAGAAAACAACAAGTTGCCAGTCATAATTGCCAAAGATTTGAGTGTCGATGAAAAGGCCGCTCCCATAAAGGTTCTAAAGTCCCGAAAGCGAGCCATCGCTTGGAAACTCTCTGACATAAAGGGTATTAACCCGGAATTTTATTCTCATAAAATTCTTATGGAAGAGGACTACGAACCAGCGGTCCAACATCAGAGAAGGGTTAATCCAAAGATCCACGATGTCATTAAGAAAGAGGTTGAAGAACTTCTTGACGCTAGATTAATCTACCTAATCTTGGATAGTCCTTGGGTAAGCCCAGTGCACTGTATGCCGAAGAAAGGAGGGATGACTGTAGTTACCAATAAGATGAAAAACGAAATTAGTTACAACTAACCTTGTAACGGGATGGAAGTATGTATTGATTATCGTGAAGTTGAAACGATAGGCCCACCCAGAAAGACCACTTCCCTTTGCCATTTAATGGATCAAATGCTCTAAGAAGACTCTCAGGAAATGAATACTAATGTTTCTCAATGGTTACTCTGTGGGGTTGGTTTTTTTACTTTCCAATACCAATGGATTCCGAAAAATCAAGAAAGACCTACATTCACCGCCCATTGAACTGACGTTAGCTTACCGGCCGCATCCTTTGCTTATGCAATGCACCAAGCACATTCTATAGGTGTATATGGATATCTTCCATGATATGATTGAAAAGACACGATGGGGGGTGAAAGATTTCATGGAACGACTTTTCAGTTTTTTGGAAATTCTTTCTCTACGTGCCTTCCAGTTAGAAAAGATGCTTAAACGTGTTGAAGACACTAATTTGGCCTCAAAATTAGGAGAAAACCATTTTATGGTGAAAGGAAGGCATCGTTCTTGATACAAAAAGGAATATAAGGTCGACAAAGCCAATAGACTCATTGCTAAATTACCTCATCCAACTACCACCGTCAAGGATAAGGACATTCTTGGACATGCATGTTTCTTACCGTAGATCATCAAGGACTTTTTCAAAAATTTCCTCAACCCCATGACCCATCTCCTTGAGAAAAACACTCCTTTCTTTTTTTCAAGATTGCATTCAAGCTTTCAGATTTTAAAGAAAAACTTAGACCGGAAGCTCCAATTCTGATTGCCTCCCCAGACTGGGACCAGCCCTTTGATTTTATTTGCAGCTAGCGACTATTCCATAGGTGCGGTTCTGGGGCAACGAATTGAGAAACACTTTAGGCCTATACATTATACAAGCAAAACAATCACCGATGCGGAATTAAACTACACCACAATGGAAAAGGAAATGTTAGCCGTGGTGTACGCCTTCGAAAAATTCTGGTCGTACCTCATCATGAATAAAAGCATAGTGTATACGGATCATTCTGCCCTTAAATACCTCTTTAATAAGAAAGACGCCAAGGCGTGATTGCTCCGGTGGGGTTCATCCTCTTTCAGAATTTGAATTATAAAGTAATTGATATACGAAAGGGAGCCGAGAACTACGCACCGATCATCTTTTTTCCCGATTAGAAAAACCCTAGAAAAAAATTGGGTCTTCTCGATCCAATAAATAAAACGAAAATTTTCCCTCCTCGAGACACTTAAAAAGGTGACTTCTCGAGGATGACCCAATACCACCGTAGTTTATGCCGATATGCAAATACCATGCAAGGAATTTCATTGTCAAAGGAATGTTAATCACAATAAAAACAAATTTTTATCAAAGATTGTCAAACACTATTTTTGGACGAAAGAGACCCTTTTTCTATACAAAAACCTAGTGTCGGATCAATTGATCCGCAAGTGCTTTTCGGTCCAGAAGCTGTCAACATCCTCACAGCTTGCCATAGTGGACCCACCGGGGGACATTACAGTGCCAACTACACCGCCAAAAAGGTTTTTGATTTAAGGTTTGATTGGCTCACAATCTACAAAGATGCCCATGAGTTAGTAAAAAACTGTGACTCGTGCCAGCGTTAGGGAAAAATTTCACAGCGTGATGAGATGCCACAAAATTCCATCCAAGTGTGTGAAATCTTTGATATCTGGGGCATAGACTTCATGGGACCATTTCCGTCATCTAGAGGAAATAAATACATACCGAAGACCGTGTGATTACCTATCCCAAATGGGTCAAAGCCAGGCGCCTCCCCACTAACGCTAGAGTTGTAATGTTAAGGTTTTGAAATCTCATTTTTGGCACGATTCGGTAACACTAGAGCAATTTTAAACGATCGTGGGACCAATTTTCTAAAATGATAAATTTGCTAAAGTAATGTATAAGTATGGGGTCACTCATCGTCTTGCTACCGCTTACCACCCTCAAACGAGTGGTCAAGTCGAGGTGTCGAATCATGGTTAAAACGTATTTTAGAAAGGACGGTTAGAGAAAACTGTGCCTCGTGGTCGATAAGGCTTGATGACGCTCTAGGGCATATCCAAACCGCTTAAAGACACCAATTGGTTGCACCCCCTTACAAGCATCGTGTATGGAAAGTTGGGTCATCTACCTATCGAATTAGAGCATAGAGCATATTGGGCATTAAAACATGCTAATTTTGATCTTAAAACCGCGGTCGATCACCGAAAGCTGCAACTTAATGAGCTTCGTGATCAAGCATACAAGAATTCTTTGATTTATAAGGAGAGGACAAAGAAGCTTCACGACTTGAAAATCAAAAACCGCCATTTCCCAATGTTGGTGATCAAGTCCTTTTTAGCCTTTTCAACTCTCGCTAAAGATATTCTCGGAAAGCTTAAAACCCGATGGTCCGGTCCTTTCACTATAACCGAAGTTTTTCCATATGAGACTACAAAATTATCTCATGCCGACGGATCAAACTTCAAAGTTAATTGCCACCGACTTAAGCATTACTTCGGAGGAGACACACCAACAATGGTTGTCCCGAATCTCCAGACTTTCCCTAATGACGAATGAATTCAGGGATCGAGTCGAGCTTGTGACTCGGTGACCAAAAACAAAGTCCTTTGTGGGAGGCAACCCCGTATGCTTATCTTATCTTTCTTTTCTATTTTTCATATAACTCTAATGTTAAGCGAGATGCTGTACAACTTCCGATTCTTGTTGTTTTGTGCTTGTGATTGTTGCAGATGAAACCAAAATTTATTGAAGTCTTCGTGTTCGGCTGTTTTTTTTTTCCCGGCTCACTTGAGTTTCCTAGCCTTTGCTTGCCATTAGTTTAGGGACATCTGATATCCTAGATTTTTATCGACTAACATTTATCTTGTAGCACACTTAATAAACGGCTTAAGATTTTTGTTATACTTTCTCCATGCTTAGGTTATGCATTCGACTTTTTGAGTTCTAGTATGGGGTTTTTCGAGCCTTAGACTAGGAAACATTGAGGACAATGTTTAATTTTTAGTACGGGGTGGTATATCTTCGATATGATCTACCTACTTTTGCCCGTTGTTCTCAAACGTACCAGCCTTTTCGCATAAAAAAAAAAAAAACAAAAAATTAAATTTTCAGTCTTGTTAATTAAAAAAAAATTTGACCCGATGTAGTTTTCCCGTTGGTGAAACAAAAAAGTAAAATTTTGAACCGACGATATTAATCTTAGCTTTCTCCTTAACTTTTAGGCTAAGCATTCACAAAATTGCGAAGAACAAAAAATGATAGTGTTAAGTAGAAGTTGGATGCTAAGCAAGGATTATTTGGAAATCTTAAGAGCTCATAAATGTAATTTGTCGCTTTTTCTCTCGTAAGCTCTTAACCGGACTAATAATAAGTGCTATTTTCGAACACTAAACTTAAATTGACAATTTTTGAATTTTAAGATCTATTAATGTAGTCGATGACATTAATCTATTTAATCTTAGTCCAGCTTTATACTTAAAGTTTCTAAATCAAAATTTTCTCTACTCCACGTATTAATGTTGCAAATAAATAAATAAAGTTAATAAGTAGAAAAAATATCTCCGCCAGATTACTTCATCTTGTCGGAGGCGTGGCCGATGTTAAAGTCTTCATATAAGGCGGAGGACCGTCGTTAGACTAAGTCACTACATCTTGTCGGAGGCGTGGCCGATGTTGTAGTCATGTAAATGATGACGGTAATATATTATGATTACAGCAAAGAAAAAAGAAAAAAAGAAAAATGATGATGAAAAATGAAAAGAAAGCCCATAGTGTAAATAAAGTAATTATGTTAAGTGTAGGGAAAATCTCTTTTTCTTAAATTTAAATATATTTTTGAACTAAGATTATTTTGCTTTAGTTATAGTATCTCCGTGTGTAAACGGGAAGTCCAAGGGTTTTTAAATCTGAAGGTCCGTGAGTCCCGATACTAGTCTCTGTGAGGTGTCAAAAGCTTGGTCACTTAGCCGCAAGGTTAGGATGTGCCGAGATGAAAGTCGCTACATGGGATGATCTCGCCTTCAAACTCATTACTCTTGGATAAAACGTGAAGCTTGGAAATATTTCTTGTTCGTGTTCGTTCGTTTAGAAGATATGATTGTTCATGCTCGTTCATTAAAGTATTAAACAAACATAAACGAACGAATATATAAGAACAAACATAAAATAATCAAAATATTATATAACATTTATTTTTTTCTTTTATTTAAATATTAATGTTATACTAAAAGTATATAACAAAAATATACGATATTCGAACACGAATAAATAAACATGCATAAGTGAACATTAACAAACGAATAATGTTTACGAATGTAAATGAACGAATTGAAACTTGTCTTCATGATCGTTCATTTAACTAAACGAACACAAAATCTTGTTCATGTTCGTTCATATAATAAATAAACGAACTTTTTACCGGACGCTTCATGAGTTGTTCATTAAACGTTCAGTTCATTTACAGCCCTATGTTCCAAATCAAATTAAAAAATCCAAAAGCTAAAGATACTTGACTTATTCAAATGAATGACAGATACACAAAAGCAATATGAAACAAAAGTGATCCTGATATGTGTAAAAACACATATCTGTTTTATATCAAAAATGCCCTTTAAAAGACCAAAATTATGCATAAAATGCTTGTACATTGCTTGTTTTGTCTTTGTGATTGTGTAGGTACGGATAATGCAAACATATCAAGATAACGGTCAAAACCGGACAAACACAGACACGGGAAAGGAATGATTGTACAAGAGCCGGAGATTTGATGGCTGAAAGATCAAATAGTCAACTCAAGTCAACCAATGGTCAACTCAAGTCAACTGGTCAACCTTGGTCAACCACAAGAAGACAAAAACTCCAAAATGTCCAAAACAGCCCTCATAGTTAAACCAAAATACAAAAAAATAACCCTTATAAGCCCTAACGGTCGTTATCTCTTTATACTATAAGAGATAACGCTCGTTATCTCACTTAACCCAATAACCGTGGCCCATTCCCTTTATTATATAACCATGGCCCAAACTTAGTCAAAGCCCTAGTCAAACTCTCAAACCAAACAGTTAAAAATGGCGCCAAAGGACTTTTACTATTCATCGTCGTCTCAACGAGTTACCCACCTCAAAACATAGGGTAAACTCCAATTAATGACGTGGCACGTGGCCAACAATTCAAAAGGGCAATTAACAATGGGGAAGGTGGCAAGAGTTATACGTCATTGAGGGGCCTCTCATTGGTGGATAAGTTGGGTTGGGTGGAGGTAGATGAGCCCACAAAGAATGACATGCGTATATGGAAGAAAGCACAAAGAACCCAAGGACAAGGGATTTTGCACTAAATTAAGGCAAAAGAAGCACAAGTGCTTTAAACACACGGAGACGCCATTTTGGCATCTTCGCCTCACTTATTTAATCTAACGATCCACAATAAGGATCCAATGATGGGCAAAGAATCAAGGGGCAAGATCAATTAATGAGGAGCGGGCTAAGAAGACCTAGAAGCATCTCTTCAAGGCTATAAATTAAGCTCCTCAACATCATAACATATATCCATTTTCGTTTTTCTGCATTTTTTTTAAGTTTCTAAGTAGCTTTTGTAAAACTTTTATTTTAAATGTAATTTTCTTATTAAAGCTTTTGTAATCTCCTTTTCAAAGTATTGTAATCTGTTTTCCTATTAATGAAATTATCTTTTACTATTACATAAATCTGGTTTTTTACTATTAAGCTTTTACAAATCCAAATTCTCATGTTACTGTTTCCATAACTTGCATAAGCTTCTCTGAGTCTATTAAGCTTAGATTAGAGCTTAAATCAGCCATTTTAATCACATTAACCTTAAAATCAGTTGAATAATAAAAAAAAAAAATAAAAAGAAAAAAAAACAAAAAAAAAAAAAATACCTTGCTAATATGTGAATTTGGTTGCTTGGATTGATAAGCTTACAAAGAAGAGCTTATTTTGCACCCTTTACAACCGAAGCTCCAATTCTGATTGCCCCCGACTGGGACCAGCCCTTTGAGCTTATGTGCGATGCGAGCGACTATGCCATAGGTGCGGTTCTGGGGCAACGAATTGAGAAACACTTTAGGCCTATACATTATGCAAGCAAAACAATGACCGAGGCGGAATCGAACTACACCACAACGGAAAAGGAAATGTTAGCTGTGGTGTACGCTTTCGAAAAATTCCGGTCATACCTCATCATGAATAAAAGCATAGTGTATACGGATCATTCCGCCCTTAAATACCTCTTTAATAAGAAAGACGCCAAGGCGCGATTGCTCCGGTGGGTTCTCCTCCTTCAAGAATTCGATTTTAAAGTAATTGATACGAAGGGAGCCGAGAACTACGCGGCCGATCATCTTTCCCGATTAGAAAACCCGTATGAAAATGTTCTCGATCCAAAGGAAATAAACGAAAATTTTCCTCTCGAGACACTTAATATGGTGACTTCTCGTGGTGACCCAAGTACCCCGTGGTTTGCCGATTATGCAAATTACCACGCGGGGAATTTCATTGTCAAAGGAATGTCAACTCAGCAGAAAAACAAATTTTTCAAAGATGTCAAACACTATTTTTGGGACGACCCTTTTCTATTCAAAACCTGTGCGGATCAAGTGATCCGGCGATGTGTTTCGGGCCAAGAAGCTGTCGACATCCTCACAGCTTGCCATAGTGGACCCACCGGGGGACATTACGGTGCCAACTACACCGCCAAAAAGGTTTTTGATTCAGGATTTTATTGGCCCACAATCTACAAAGATGCCCATGAGTTAGTCAAAAACTGTGACTCGTGCCAGCGTCAGGGAAAAATTTCACAGCGTGATGAGATGCCACAAAATTCCATCCAAGTGTGTGAAATCTTTGATGTCTGGGGCATAGACTTCATGGGACCATTTCCGTCATCTAGAGGAAATAAATACATACTCGTAGCCGTTGATTACCTATCCAAATGGGTCAAAGCCAAGGCGCTCCCCACTAACGATGCTAGAGTTGTAGTTAAGTTTTTGAAATCTCTTTTTGCCCGATTCGGTACACCGAGAGCTATTATAAGCGATCGTGGGACCCATTTCTGTAATGATAAATTTGCTAAAGTAATGTCTAAGTATGGGGTCACTCATCGTCTTGCTACCGCTTACCACCCTCAAACGAGTGGTCAAGTCGAGGTGTCGAATCGTGGGTTAAAACGTATTTTAGAAAGGACGGTTGGAGAAAACCGTGCCTCGTGGTCTGATAGGCTTGATGACGCTCTATGGGCATTCCGTACCGCTTATAAGACACCAATTGGTTGCACCCCTTACAAGCTCGTGTATGGAAAGTCATGTCATCTACCTATCGAATTAGAGCATAGAGCATATTGGGCATTAAAACATGCTAATTTTGATCTTAAAACCGCGGGCGATCACCGGAAGCTGCAACTTAATGAACTTAATGAGCTTCGTGATCAAGCATACGAGAATTCTTTGATTTATAAGGAGAGGACGAAGAAGCTTCACGACTCGAAAATCAAAAACCGCATATTCAATGTTGGTGATCAAGTCTTGCTTTTTAACTCTCGTCTAAAGATATTCTCGGGGAAGCTTAAAACCTGATGGTCCGGCCCTTTCACTATAACCAAAGTTTTTCCATATGGCACTACAAAATTATCTCATGCCGACGGATCAAACTTCAAAGTTAATTGCCACCGACTTAAGCATTACTTCGGAGGAGACACACCAACAATGGTTGTCCCGGATCTCCAGACTTTCCCTAAGGACGAATAAATTCAGGGATCGAGTCGAGCTTGTGACTCGTTGACCAAAAACAAGTCGCTTCGTGGGAGGCACCCCATGCTTATCTTTCTTCTTTCTATTTTCTAACTCTAATGTGATGTGAGGAGGTTTGTGCTCTTCCGATTCTTGTTGTTTGTGCTTGTGATTGTTTGTAGGATGAAACCAAAATTTTCTGAAGTCTCTCGTGTTCGGTGTTTTATCCCGGCTCACTCGAGCTTCCTAGCCTTTGCTTGCCATTAGTTTGGGGACATCCGATATCCTAGATTTTTATCGACTAACATTTATCTTGTAGCACACTTAATAAACGGCTTAAGATTTTTGTTATACTTTCTCCATGCTTAGGTTATGCATTCGACTTTTTGAGTTCTAGTATGGGGTTTTTCGAGCCTTAGACTAGGAAACATTGAGGACAATGTTTAATTTTTAGTATGGGTGGTATATCTTCGATATGATCTACCTACTTTTGCCCGTTGTTCTCACGTACCCCGTTTTCCCGCAAAAAAATTTTTTTAATTTTTCAGTCTTGTTAATTAAAAAAAATTGACACGAATGTAGGTTTTCCGTTGGTGAGAACAAAAGTAAATTTTGACCGGACCGATTTTATATCTTAGCTTTCTCCTTAACTTTTAGGCTAAGCGTTCGCAAAATTGCGAATAACAAAAAAGGATAGTGTTAAGTAGAAGTTGGATGCTAAGCAAGGATTATTTGGAAATCTTAAGAGCTCATAAATGTAATTTGTCGCTTTTTCTCCCGTAAGCTCTTAACCGAACGAATAATAAGTGCTATTTTCGAAAACTAAACTTAAATCGACAATTTTTGAATTTTAAGCTCTATTAATGTAGTCTATGACATTAATCTATTTAATTTTAGTCCAGGTTTATACTTAAATTTTCTAAAACGAAATTTTCTCTACTCCGCGTATTAATGTTGCAAATAAATAAATAAATAAAGTTAATAAGTAGAAAAAAATATCTCCGCCAGATTACTTCATCTTGTCGGATGCGTGGCCGATGTTGAAGTCTTCATATAAGGCGGAGGATCGTCTTCAGACTAAGTCAATACATCTTGTCGGAGGCGTGGCCGATGTTGTAGTCATGTAAATGATGACGGTAATATATTATGATTACAGCAAAAAAAAATTTAAAAAATGAAAAATGATGATAAAAAATGAAAAGAAAGCACATAGTGTAAATAAAGTAATTATGTTAAGTGTAGGAAAAATCTCTTTTTCTTAAATTTAAATATATTTTTGAACTAAGATTATTTTGCTTTAGTTGTAGTATCTCCGTGTGTAAACGGGAAGTCCAAGGGTTTTTAAATCTAAAGGTCCGTGAGTCCCGATACTAGTCTTTGTGAGGTGTCAAAAGCCTGATCACTTAGCCGCAAGGTTGGGATGTGCCGAGACGAAAGTCTATACATGGGATGATCTCGCCTTCAAACTCATTATTCTTGGATAAAACGTGAAGCTTAGAAATATTGCAACTTTCTAAAGTGTTGATCCATGGTTGAAATTTAAAATTAGCACACTCACTAACTTATAATAATTGTCGTGAGTAAAAAGTTCACAAGTTGCAAATATGAGTAGCGTTAGCATCCTAACTTGTACTTGGCGGTGATTTCGTTTTAAGCTTGGTATGGAGAAGTGAAAAGTCAGGGACGATAAATTTATCTTTTTAAACACGTTTGTGCTTTTGTTCCGTGATCCTAAGAGTTATCAAAATAAAATGAAAGCAATACATTATGTCATTTATGAATAAGTTGTAGTGAGGAAATTAAGAAAAATCATAAAAATGGAAAAACTTTGGAAAATGGGAAAGCAGGGTGTTTTAAAGCTTGTGATTTCTAAACTCTCCCCACAAAATACTTTACTACTTTTTAAAGGATTAGTTTGGGGAGGTTTTGAGGTATTTGGTTTTAGAGCATATAATATTGCGTGAGGACACGTCAATCACTTAGTTTGGGGAATTTTGATATGTGTAAAAACACATATCTGTTTTATATCAAAAATGCCCATTAAAAGACCAAAATTGTGCATAAAATGCTTGTACATTGCTTGTTTTGTCTTTGTGGTTGTATAGGTATGGATAATGCAAACATATCAGAAAAACGGTCAAAACCAGACAAACACGGACACGAGAAAGGAATGATTATACAAGAGCCGGGGATTTGATGGCTGAAAGATCAAATAGTCAACTCAAGTCAACCAATGGTCAACTCAAGTCAACTGGTCAACCTTGGTCAACCACAAAAAGACAAAAACTCCAAAATGTCCAAAACAGCCCTTATAGTTAAACCAAAATACAAAAAAATAACCCTTATAAGCCCTAACGGTCATTATCTCTTTATACTATAAGAGATAAAGCTCGTTATCTCACTTAACCCAATAACCGTGGCCCATTCCCTTTATTATAAAACCATGGCCCAAACTTAGTCAAAACCCACCCAAGCCCCAGTCAAACTCTCAAACCAAACGGTTAAAAATGGTGCCAAAGGACTTTTACTATTCATCGTCGTCTCAACGAGGTACCCACCTCAAAACATGGGGTAAACTCCAATTAATGATGTGGCTCAACAATTCAAAGGGCAAGTGACAAGGTGGCAGAGTTATACGTCATTGAAGGGCTCTCATTGGTGGAAACCCACAAAGAATGACACGCGTATATGGAAGAAAGCACACCAAGGACAAGGATTTTGCACTAAATTGAGTGCAAAAGAAGCATAAGTGCTCTGACACACGGAACGCCACGTTGGCAATCCGTGTGCTCACTCATTTAATCCAACGATCCACAATAAGGATCCAATGATGGGCAAAGAATCAAGGGGCAAGATCAATTAATGAGGAGCGGGCTAAGAAGACCTAGAAGCATCTCTTCAAGGCTATAAATAGAGTTCTTCACTCACACACACATCATCTTCTTTTTTTTGCATTTTTTTTAAGTTTTCTTAAGTAGCTTTTGTAATCTTTTTATTTTAAATGTAATTTTCTTGTTAAAGCTTTTGTAATCTCCTTTTCAAAGTATTGTAATCTGTTTTCCTATTAATGAAATCATCTTTTACTATTACATAAATCTATTTTTTACTATTAAGCTTTTACAAATCCAAATTCTCATGTTACTGTTTCATAAGCTTGCATAAGCTCTCTTAAGCTCTCTGCGTCTATAAGCTTAGATTGAGCTCAAATCAGCCATTTAATCCTCTTTAACCTTTAAAATCAGTTAATACCTTTGCTATATGTGGATTTGGTTGCTTGGATGATAAGCTTACAAAGGAAGAGCTTATTGGACCTTTACTAGCTTATCCTTGTGATAAGCTAGAGCTTGTTGACTAGCTCATAAGAGCATTTGAAAGCCTTTGTTTAGCTAAGGCAGTTGTAAGTCTTTATTTACCTTTTTTGTTTTAAGTTTTCTAGTTTAAATTTGCTTAATCTGCTTATCTCTTCATATTTTCTTATAAATCAATAAAAAAAATTATTAGTAGCATAGTTATTAGCTTTTTATTTATAGCTTATTTGCTTATTCATACATGCTCATTGTGGTTATTATAAGCTGTTTAGCATCTGGTAATTGATACTTGTGCTTAAAATCTCATTATCATAAGCCTATAATGGAGTTGAGTAAGTTTAAAGGGGTGTTTGGCTATTGACAATACTAACTAGAGTTAGTACTGTCAAATCCATTTGGACTTTTGGATCACTTTAAATCTCATTAATAGGTTTATATAAGGAGGATTTAGAGTAGCTTGTAGGTTTAATCCAGTTTTCATATGTTTTCTAGTTAATACTTTGGACCTGTGCCATTAAGTTGTCATAGTGCATATCTAGCTCTAATATGTCCTAGTAATTGTTAATGCTTTTGTTGAGTTTGTTTTGGTGATTTGAAAGTTGTTATAACCAAGTCATTAGGTCTGCACTTATATTTTGTGTTTTTGGTTAACTGCATCAGCATAAAGAACAGCCAAACTGTCCATTTTCTAGCTTAAATTTTAGTAAGTAAAAGTAGTTTTTAGCTTTTAATTTTCTTTGCACAAGTATTTTTTTATGTTAATATAGATAGCTTAGGTCTTATTTTAGCTTAAAAAGTTTATTTGCTTATCTGAATTAGGTTTGCAATATTGTTATTTGTCTTTTCATAAAAATTCAAAAACCAAAAAAATAATATTGTATTATGTCTGCATGCTGTTTTCAAATAGCTTTTTCATTAAGCTCTTGTAGTTCAAAATAGTTTTAAAAAGCATTTTCAAATAGTTAATAGTATAAGCTTTCAGTAAGTGCAAGCCATTTTTCTTAAGTCCTTATTTGCTAGTTTAAATTTAAGCTCAAAAGTTGCTAGTTGACTGTTTGGTTTACAGTTTTATTTTAAGTGCTTAATCTGCTTATTTCCTTTCCTTTTGCTTATTTTCTTGTTTAAACTAGCTTATTAGGTTTAATATAGTTTGCTTTCCTAGCTTTTAGCTTATTGTTAGCTTTTTAAGTTGTCAATTTTAAATAAAAAGCCAAAAAGTAAAAAAAAAGTTTTAAGAGTTTTTCTGTCTTTTAAGCCAGTTTTCAGCTTATTTAGTGATTTTCAAAAATAATTTCTTTTATTAAAGTTGTTTGTTTTCAGGTTTTCTACAACTTTGTTTTTAACTTTTTCAAAAATAAAAAATTAGCAAAAAGCTAGGCCTGGGACTCGAACCCACGACCTTGCCTTTACATACACATACACTTAACCATCTTGCTACAATAGCTCATCCATCATAACTCACACACACTTTCCTTTAAACACCTTTTTAATTTTCTATTTTCAAAATAAGCCGTAGCTTATTAAGAGTTTTTTCCCAGCTTATTAGATAAGTTGGGCACTTGCTTCTATTTTTCCTTTGTTCTTTTAATTATTTAGGACTTTTTGTGATTTTTCTTGATTTTTCTCATTAATTGTTTAATTTTTATCATTTTTCTTACTTATTAGTTTAAATTTTTTGAAAATCATAAAAATAGAATAATAATTTTTTAAAAATACAAAAAAAATAGTTTTTAGCTTTAGGAATTAAATTCTTTTAGGTTTAGATGCATTAAATCATTTTTGTTCACTTTTAGATTTTTAATATCGTTTTTAAGCTTATTTTGTTTTTAAAATAGGAAATTTTATTATAAAAAATAGTTAAAAATAGTTTTATGAGTTTTTATCAGTTCTTAGATTTTCTAAAATTTAAAATCATTTTTTATAATTTTTAGGAATTAATTTTTATATATTCTAGGATTTTTAATATTAAATTTGCTTTTAAATATAAAAAAATTAAAACATAATAATAAATAATTTTATTTTTCTTAAAATGTTCTTTGTCTTAATTTAGGTTTAGATATTTTTTTTGAATTCGTAGTTTTAAATTTAGTTTAATTGCTAAATTGTTTGAGTTTGTTTAAATTACTTTATACGTTTTGTGATTTTTGCTTTCCCGTATTTGTTTTATTATTTTTCATTAGTAGATATAGATGACCAATCCAATCTTCGAACCCATTCAAATCATTGTCTAAATTCAAACGTGGTTTCAATTTCATAAATCATTGGGGAATAACGACCCGGGAATCATACTTCCCGGTTAATATACGTATAATATTATATATATATATATTTGAGTGAATTTTCCTTAAAGGTCACTTTTGGAATTTTCTTAAAGCTCTCTTATAAGTATATTATCTTACGTGTATAGAATTGCTATGTCAGACACTTTCGACCGAAAAGCGCTTCAAAAGGTGCAGCCTTTATGCTAGTGTGATAACTGTTGTTATATGAGAACTCAACTAAGGACAAATTGGCAACAACATTTACCATAAGTCGGATAACTAAAGCTCGTTGAATATCCGAGAGTTTGGAATAGTCTCTCGCTTTGTCCGTCAGTCATCCCCTCCCGCGCCTCCTGGTATGCCGTACTAATGTCAAAGCTAGTACCTTTGCGCTACCTTCTAGAGTGACTTCTAGAAATTCGATGCGAACTAGATCACGATCGCAAATGTTAAGACTAGGATTCATGTCTTGCTACCACTTCCTTTA
The DNA here is from genome assembly GCA_026074375.1 of Tanacetum coccineum. Classification (NCBI taxonomy): domain Eukaryota; kingdom Viridiplantae; phylum Streptophyta; class Magnoliopsida; order Asterales; family Asteraceae; genus Tanacetum; species Tanacetum coccineum. Next base: position 21,208 of record BQNB010103978.1, read on the forward strand.
GTACATTTTTGCCAGGATTTATCCAGGGATCAGTTTCCCCTAATACGGTATAAAATTTGATGACTTAGTAGTCGGTAAAACAATCACCCAAATGGTATCGTAGCCTCTGCCTACGGGACTAGGAAGATTTGTAACAAATTCCATAGTAATGTTGTCCCAATCCATTCAGGTATCTGCGGGTTGTTACCAACAATCCTGATGGCCATTTGGTGTTCAGGCCTTAACACTAGCACAGGTCAAAAACTTGCCTAACATAGGTGGCGATGTTGGCTTCATATTGGGCCACCATATAGCTTCTTCATATCTTGGACATCTTGTCACCAGTAACAGGACGGAATTGGGTATTTTTACTTGTGGGATTCGTGCATAATCACAGTCTCAAGTCGCCATAAAATCGGTGCCAAACTCCTGCCATTGAAGCATAGAGTTCCATCCGCTCGTGGTTCTAACTTTTCCGTTCTGAATTTCTCCGGATCTTACGCCTCATTGCCTCAACCAAATCTAACATTTCGTTTTAAGTTCTTTCGGCTTTCGACTTCAGTCTGCCTAAGCCATTCAGATTTGTTTAGGAAAGATCCAAGCAATGGTCAATGACTAAGGTCGAACTTTAACTGGTGATCTATCTCCCTTCCTGTTAGAGCATCAGCAACAATGTTTGCCTTTCCGGGTGATAACGATCTCACATGCATGTTTCTCACCCCAAAAACTTATAAAACAAAATCATGTAAAACGTGGGGCTATGAACTCACCTTGAGTGAGCGAATATCAAGTATATCACAAATAATGCGTCACGCAAATCGTCAGATGCAACCTATTTAATTTAAGGTCGTATAAGTACTAATCACATTGGGTAACTACTACCATATATCATTCTATATAGCTAATCACCATCTAATTGTTTTGGTAAAATTGTGTTTAATAAGTTAAAACGTTTATAATTTCCGTTGTAGTAAAACTGGCGTAACTTTCGCGTTTCAAGTCCGTTTCTTGCGTTTCTTATGTCCACGTTTTCGTATTAAGACGAGTTATCAATATTTGACATTTTCATATTTTTAGTCCCCTGATGAACAGTACTTTTTACTGTTCACACCAGTTATAAAGTTATTTTTATAGTTTTAGTTATCGTAAAACCCGTAAACGTCGTATTTTATTCGTTATAGCTCCGTTTTTAGCGATTCTTTCGAGCACGTTCTTGTTATTGAAAGTCCTATCTATTTATGAGGTTTACAAAAATATATGTTTCTGTCATGAATAGTAACTTTTATAAAAATAGTTTTATAAAAGTATTTATTGTCGTAAACTCGCGTAATCCGTAACTTCTTCGTTATTGTTTGAAAAATCACGATTCTTATCTTTTTGGAATCCTAAAAATATGTGTGATTTAATAAAAATATCAAACCTTCTGTTTGTATAAGTTTTATAACTTGTTTTTATAAAAGTTATTTTATAAACCCGTTTAATTAACGTATAACTCGTAATTAGCGTATCTTTTTCGTTATTAATCCGTTTTTCGAGTTTCTTAGCTTTTTGGAATCGTCATGAGACGTACTATTTTATAAAAATATAAAATGGTCAGGTTGTATGTCGAATTAAAACAGAAAGTTTGGATGTCTTTCTTGAATTCATATGTAAACTTTGTTTTTATAACTTTCAACTTTGTAAATTACCACAGGTCTCTTATACCATATATATTATATGTCTTACATATAATAAAGTCCACTAGTCCATCTCTTGTCCAAAAGTCCATGATAACAAGTCCATAACAACTTTTTCAAACCATAATTTTCTTAAGTATACTTTATTTACTAGTTTATACATGAATCTTTTATACATTAATCAAAAGTGTACAATATCTATACTTCCATTGTATCCTCATTTTAGCATCCATATAACATAAATAAAGCCCATGAAACAAGATTAACAAGATTAGTAAGTTATTTACAACACTTTTACTTATAGCGTTTTAAATAAACCTTAAAAACCCTAATCTTGTACATACACTTTTTATGCTTAACCAAGAGTGTAAAACACTTATATATCTATTTTAACATGATGTTAACAACAACATATCTTATGTAAAAGTGTACAAAACAATGACAACAATTAAAAATCCTTTTTACATGTTCAAAAGCATCCTAATGGTGATTTCACTATATAGAACTCATATATGCATAAAATAACAAATGTAAGTTTATAAAGAGATTTAGATAACCTTATGATGAACAATGATGATGAGAAATATGTGCTAAACCCTTGTTTAGACTTTAAACCCAAGCTAGCAAGAATGAAAACCCTAATTTTCCAATTTAAAACCCTAGCTTCCTTTCTTGCTTCAACACTTGCAAATGGTTAACCAAGGCTTGCAAATACCTTAGTATATCTTAGGAATGATGTGTGATGGCTTGTATATGTTGTAGAAAAATTTGTATGGATTATTTATAAGGGGTGTTTGTTGCCGTAGCCTAGCAAGAGAGAAAAGGGAGAACAATATTGATTTTTGGTTAAGTGTTTTGCATGTGTGTGTTATCTCTCCTTGAATACTTGTATATATGATATAAGAAAGGTGGTCAAATGTGTATTAGGAGTCTTGGGACAAAGGGGAGGGTCTTTAGGAAGGTTTATGGTCAACATGGAACATAACATGACTAGGTTTAATGAAGATATGAAGTACAAGACCAACTTGTGTAGTTTGTGTGCTCTATGTCCCC
>BQNB010103979.1:0-23915 GCA_026074375.1 Tanacetum coccineum
TAGATTTCAGGAGCATATTCAAGTGTTTTTTGGTTATTGAGTTGGTATTCATTTGGCATTTTGGTACCTACGTAGTTTATAGTGATTTCAAAAAGAGAAAAGATAAAATATAATGAAGAACTATGCCAATACTACATGTGTGTCTATATGCAAATAATGTGGAGATGCGGTTTGCTTGACTCAAACGAAAAATAATAATAGTATTAAGCAAACCTAAAGCACTCCTAAGTTTGATATTGCTCGAATTGAATGAGTCGAAAATGCATATGAATTATGCACTTCAGATGAACATTCACGAGATCAAATGCATGATGAAAAAGGTTTGTACGTTTGTTAAAAAATGTAGTTAAACAAAATTTGTGTCAAAAATTCCTAGGCGTGATAATTTTGTTTTAAAAACTTAATTTGGGGGTTTGGCTGAAGTTTGATTATCATTAACAAATTGAATTATGCAATCTTAGTGTTTACGGGAAGCAAAATAGTTATACATTATTACATCCTAATCTAAATTGTGCATAAATTACACAAAAAAATAAAATCCCTAAAATTTTAAGTTTTTGCAAAATCGAAACCCTAGACTCAAAAATAAGAAGAAAATAAAGTGAAATCACTTACAATTGTTGTTTGATATTGATGATTAGTTGTTAATCTTTGAGATTTGTTGATCCAATTGCCAATTTGGTGATGAAATTGATTAGGGCTAGTGTTTTTCGAGCATTGAGAGTATTTGGATAAAAATATTATGTGGTCCTAATTTTTCAAACCTGGGCATATATCCACTCTGTCTGTCAGACGGAACTACCTAAATCAAATACGAATCTAAGCACGGTGGAACCATAGATCCGTAGGTGTCTGAAAAACAGACAGAGTTGGATTTTCCGTTAATTAAGCATTGGTGTTATTGTTTTGGAAATTGGAGAGGCTTATAAATGTTACTAAGTTTTATTGGGGGTTGTGTTAAATTTTCGGAGTCGACATACTAGTTTTAAGCATAAATGATATGTGCCTTAAAACAAATCATTTGTACCACGGAAAATCGCTAATAAACGGGACCACTAAAACACTAAAATATGGATAAATATGTTGCAAATATGTTTGTATTGTGTTTTTATGTCTTACAGGTACAAAGGATTGAAAACAAAGCAAAAACGGTAATTTTCGGGTGACTTTCGACGACGTTTTCACGTTTATCGAGGTCGAAACGAAGTCGTTAATATTCCTCGATCACACCATTGGAAAGAGCACGAAATTACGAGTCCAACGGTACCGGCCTTTCATATTTGAACCTTTTTATTTTGAACCTTTTTCGTCCCTGTTTGAACCTTTAATACTAGTATAAATGAACTAGGCCAAATAAGGGTTAAATAAATAATATTGCATATATATAACAAGACCACTGCCTAGCGCAGTTGGTCTTGTGGCTTGCTTTGAGATTTCACCCGGGAGGTCCCGAGTTCGAAACGCAGGAGGGTTTATCCCCTCCACGCCACGTCAGCTGACACGTGGTACCACGTGGCATGCCACGTGGCGGACCCAGACCCGACCCGATCCAGACCCGACCCGACATGGCCCATGACCCGACCTGACCCGGCCCACGACCCGATCCAGACCCGACCTAACCCGGCCTGACCCCGCCTGTTGACTGGCGGTCAACCACCATTGACCAGTGGTCCGGCGGTGTTGACCGTCGTTGAACGTCGTTGGCCACTCTTGACCACCGCCATTGACCGTCGTTGACCGGTGGTCCGGAGGTGGTTGACTGGTCGTTGACTTGCCACGTGGCGTGCCACGTCATGGCGTCTGGCCAATTAGAGGCTGCCACCTGGCACTTCAAGTCATTGGGTACGAGGTATATTGGTATGTGTTTAATTACACACACCTTTTACCTTTAAAAACAAGTTAAAATAACCAAAAACGGACTTAAAATGCCAAAAATATGCTTGTTTTGCTAATTGTGTTGTGCAGGAACGGATATCTAAGAAAAGGACGAAAAACGAAGCCAAAACGACAAAACCGGACACGGAATGGAAAAGCGTGGAAAAGACAAAGTCAAGACAAAGCCCAAGTGTCAAAAAGTCAACCAAAGTCAACCCCGACAAATCCAAAGTCAAAAAGTGAAGAAAAATAAGTTTAGGGACCAAGTCTGCCAAGTCCCTAACTTATTTTAAAGAGGGAAAAGAAGAAAATTATCACAAGGGCCCAATATGCCAACTGCCTAAAGTATAAACCACAAGGGCCAAGTCTGCCACCTTTCCAAAGTCATAACCCACAAGGACCATGGATGCAATACCATTAATAACTCTTGGGGGGTGAAACTGCCAATGTCCAAACTTTCATATAACACAAGGACGTGTGATGCAACCAATGTTATAACCATGAGGGACTAAACCTGTCAAACTCCCAAACTTCACCCTGGAGTTTAAAAGTACTGTATATCTCCTACATTGCTTTCCCGCCAAATCCCACAACCCCACATCCTGTCATTTTCATACCTCGTTGACCTCCCACATCCATCCAAAACCATCACCAACACTTACCCCACCCCCCACATGGATGTGCCAAGCTGGCAATCCAAATTCCCTCAAAAATTCATCAAGGGTTGAGATTAAACGACTTGGGCACAAAGGAAAACGAAGGGCCATGATTTGTTTGTGTTTTCTACACTCTCACAACAAACACACAAGTTATCTTCTGTGTCTACAAAGAAACACACCCAAGAAAAGACAAGAAAAGAAAACCAAGTCCAAAACCCTAGCTCGTTTTTACTATTTAAGCTGTTGTAAGCCCCTTGAGGCAGAATAGTTTTAGTTAGCTTTTTTATTCAGTTTAGTTTTAACTCATTTCAACTTTGATGTACTTGCATTCTCTTTTTTTATAAAAATTCAGTTTACCTTTTAAATTGTTGATCAAATTCTTGTTTTCTTGAAGCTCACTTTTAAGCTTAATATAAGTCTCTTCATAACCTGTTTTAACACTTTTATACAAAAGTTTAAGAAAAATTAAAAAAAAAGGAAAAAGAAAAAGTTACTGTTGGATCAAGTGGATGAATGAGCAATTATGGATGGCTCATTGGGTGCTTAGTGTAGCTTGTTTATAAGCTAATGGGTAGGTTTTAGAGCTTAATTAGGTTTCACTTAATCCTGTTTTGAGCAAGGATTAAAGGTATGACTTCTTTTTAAATTTTGCTTAAAAGTTACTGTAGCATTGCTTATTTTTAGCTTATCTATGTCTTTTTGTGCTTATTTGTGTTTATTTAAGCTTAAAAATGTCCTTTAGTTGCTTTTGTATCATTACATTGTCATTTGCCTAAAAACTGTTTAGATAATGTATTTGTACTGTTAGCTTATAAGTTCTTTTCTTTAAAGTGCTTATTTCTCTTTGTTTCTTACTTCTTAGTGCTTATTATTGAACATTTAATACTTGTTTTCAAAAGTTTAAGCTTAACTCAGTTTTCATAAGCTTTAAAAATTGTTTTTAGAATATAAGAGGGTGTTTGGGTCAAGCCCAAAATGGGTCAAAACAGGCATGTTATGGGTTGTGACCATTTGGTCAAAGTTGGTTATCATTTTTAAGCTTATTAAAGACTATTTTCCAAAATCTTTAAGCTCAAAAATTGTTTTTCAAAGTTTTTTAAGTTGTTGTTAAAACTGTTGGTTTTAAAGAGAAGCCCAAAGTGCTTATTTGGATAAGCCCTTGGAATCCTGAGTTAAGGCTTCAAATTTGTGTCAATTGTGTGTGCAAAACCAACTAGTCCAAGCCTTAAGAGTCCTTTGTGTTTTGTACACATTCTGTCAACTTTTTTTAAAGTTTTTCAAAAGCCACAATTGATTATTTCTTCTTGCAAAAAGATCAGCAACTTTAAATTGGTTTCAGAAGCTTAAAATTTGTGCACAAGCTCTCTTTAAGCCCTACTCAATCTATCTTAACTTCATTTTTTATTTTGAGCTTATTTGACAGCTTATTTTAAGCTGTCAAAATAAGTCCTCCTTTTTAGTTTATTTCCCCTGGTGCTAGACACAATTTTCAAGCCTATTTTTCTAGCTTATTTGTTAACTTCAGCCCAAGCTTTTGGCTTTTATAAGAAGCCAATAAGCCCTTTTTTAAGCCCCTTTAGTTGTAGCCCTTAGGAAGCCCTTTTGATAGCTTATTTTTAAGCTTAAAGTAGGCTTTTTGACTGTTTTCACTCAGCATAGTGTAGGCATTGCTTATTTTCTTTTCTAGCTTATTAAGTGCTATTTAATTACTGAATTCAGTTTCTTACTTGCTTATTTAGATTGTTTGTTGCTTGTGATATTTTTGTTGCTTAGTTTTAAGCCAAAATTGTGTCCCTAGGCTTAAAATTTACTCTAGCAGTACTAACTCTTAAGTTAGTACTGCTGAGGGTATTAAGCCAATTCCTGGCTTATTGAGCTTATCTTATTTGCCTATTTTTGTTCCTAGTAATTCATATCATTTGAGTGTTAAGCTGTGTGTGCTTATTTTCCTATTTTCTTTGCTTATTTGTGCCAACAGTCAAAAACATTTAGCCATTTAAGCCTAAAAGCTTATTTAAGTTTCTGTCTAGTTTAGCTTTTCTTAGCTTATTTAGTTGATAGATTTTAGCTCATAGGTGCTTATCTAGGTTAGGTTAGGTCCCCCTTTAAGCTTATTTGTCCAAACTCTAGCTTAATAGTCCAAAAAGTTAAGTGTCATAAGCCATTTTTAGCTTTTAGCTTATTTAAGCTACTGTCTATCTTTAAAAGCCCTCTTTAAGCTTATTCTTAGCTTTTCTAAAAAAGTTGTAGTTTTAAAAATTGTTAAGCTCAAGGAGCTTAACAAGTTTGCTTTAAAAAGTTTTCAAAAAAAAAAGAGGAGACAAGGGGTGACCCGGGTGAGCAAGACTCGAACCCGGGCCTCTACCCTCGATACACCTCACTTTTTTATAACTAGTGTTACCGCTGCGCCCTTGGGACTTCTCTGTTTGAGTCCCAAGTGGTTTGTTATTTAACCCCTTGTTGGCCCTTTAAGCTATAAGCTGTTTCCAGCTTAATTTGGGCTTATTTATAAGCCGAAATTTGGGTTTCTTATTTTTCGTAGGTAGTATTTTAGGTAAATTTTTCAGAATTTTAAAAAATAGTTTAGTATTTTTTATAATTTAATTTAGTTAAAAGTTTTAAAAATTCATAAAAAATACAAAAATTATCAAAAAAATATTTTTCTTTTTTAGAAAATTTTCTTTAGTCATATATTCTTTATTTTTTTTTTCTTGTAGAAAAATGGCAAAAAATTTTCGTAGGGTAATTTTTGTATACTTTTGTTTTAAAGAACGGGGCTCGGGTACGGTTTTTGTCTTGACTCGTTTTTGGGTCAAACGACCTCCGTTTTTAGTCTAGTCTTTTTCATTCTTCATTATTAGTCCCCTAGAGTAGTTTAGAAGTAAAAATTTCTTTGTAGGGTTAATTTTGAAGATTTTAGGTTTAGGGTTTTTTTTTTTTTTTTTTGACCCTTTGTTCGGGATTCGTGCTCTCGTTTTTCAGCTTAATTTCATAATTTTTAGGTTTTTCTTAATCGTTTTTATTTGTTATTGTTTAACTTAGCTTTCCACACTCTCAAATCATTTCTCTCATTCAAACTCCAATCTTCCGACTGTATCGATTCACCAGTCCAGCCTCGTTGGGGATAAACGACCCAGGAACATTCTATACTACTTCCTGGTTTTATTGATTGTTGTTTTTTTTAGATTATATATATTATTATATATTTTATTATATATTTTATTATATATAGTTAAAAGGAAAATTAACAATCAATGTTGGAGGTATGTTGGTTGAGAATTCAAAAGATCCGGAGAAACTTAGAACAGAAAAGTTGGAACCCCGCGCGGATGGAACTCTGTGCTTAAATGGCAGGAGTTGGTTACCATGTTATGACGACTTAAGGACTGTGATCATGCACGAGTCCCACAAGTCTAAATACTCTATTCATCTGGGTTCTGACAAGATGTACCAGGATATGAAGAGACTATACTGGTGGCCCAATATGAAAGCCAACATCGCCACCTATGTTAGCAAATGTTTGACATGTGCTAAGGTCAAGGCCGAACATCAGAGACCATCGGGTTTGTTAGTACAACCCGAGATACCTCAATGGAAGTGGGACAACATCACGATGGATTTTGTCACGAAGCTTCCTAAGTCGTCACAAGGTTATGACACTATTTGGGTGATCGTTGACCGACTTACAAAGTCTGCCATTTTTATGCCAATGAGGGAAACGGATCCTATGGATAAACTGGCGAGAATGTACCTAAAGGAGGTAGTCACGAAGCATGGAATACCTGTTTTAATTATCTGTGATCGTGACCCTCGGTTCGCATCAAATTTCTGGATCACTTCAGAAGGCTTTGGGTACAAGTTTGGATATGAGTACTGCATATCATCCGCAAACCGACGGACAAAGCGAGAGAACCATCCAAACTCTCGAGGATATGCTACGTGCTTGCGTAATCGACTTTGGAAATGGTTGGGTTAAACATTTGCCATTAGTCGAGTTTTCATACAATAACAGTTATCATGCTAGCATAGGCTGCACCGTTTGAAGCACTTTTTGTCGAAAGTATGTCTCAAAACCGTGTGTTGGGCCGAGGTTGGACAAGTTCAACTCACTGGTCCAGAATTAGTGCAAGAAACAACGGAGAGGATCATCCAGATCAAACAAAGGATTCAAACCGCTCGCGATCGACAAAAGGCTTTCGCTGATTAAGCGTTAAACCGATGGATTTTCAAGTTGGGAGATAAAGTTATGTTAAGGTTTGCCTTGAAGGGTCGTACGTTTTGGGCAACGGGGGAGTTAAACCCCGATATGTCGGAACCTTTCAAGTATTGAAAAAGTTGTGAGCGTTGCTACAAGCTTGAGCTTCCCCCAAGAGCTGAGCAGGGTCCACAATATCGTTTCAGTATCAACTGAGAATGTTATTCTGACGATCCCATTAGTGTTCCGTTGGAAGGACTGCAAGTAGATGGCAAGCTTCATTTTTTGAAGAGCCTGTAGGAATCATGGATCGCGGAAGTCAAACATTGAGCAAAGCCTGTCCCAATTGTTCAAGGTTTACGATGGAACTCTATGTGGGGGTGGGTGGGGTCCTCCCCCCCCTTCCCTTTTTTCCCCCATGAGTTTACGTGGGACATGTGAAGATTCATTCATGGAAGAAATATCCACACTTCTTCACCAAGACGCACCATCATCAAGTGCCGTGTTCATAAGCCTGAGGACAAGGCTATTTAATGGGGGAAGACTATACACCTCTTGTTTTAGGACATTGTACGAATTATGTATCCACAATTTATTTTTAGGGGTTTTACGGTTTGCTTTTTAAAATCGTATCGTCTAAGCTAATATCAAGTAAAGTAAAATGTTCATTCCAATTTAAAACGGGCATTAAACAATTAAACGTTTACATCAAGCAAGTGTTAAATGATTATTATGAGGATAATTATCAACTTTGTTAATCTTATTTTTATTGGCTACATAAAATGCTTACGTTTCACGATAAAACGCGTTTAAGCCTTCCCGGAAGCACGTTAACTTATCTACGCTTCATCAAATACCCAAAATTTATACCACAATATTTAACAGTTTATTTAAAACTTCAAAGTAATTATCATATTATTACATAATTCTTCATGAAGATTTCAAATCAAACTCTACCATGTGCAAGTTATACATTTTTCTAAGTCTATACTACATTATACTTCATATAATGCAAGTATACATTATATAAAAGACTAAAAGCATATCCTAACTTATACACATATATAATTTCATGTATAATGACTAGGAAAGCCAAGATGAGACCAAGAACCATCACAAATATCTTCATAAAAGATCTAGCATGCCACTTGATCTCATGACTAGCTTTTCTTATCCAAGATAAGCTCTAACTTTTCTTCCATGCATTCTTATCCTTGCCACCTTTCACATGATCAACTAGACATAATAAATATCTTCATGAGTCCCCAAGTAGTATATATATGCATGCATATGAGAGCTAGGGACTCATACACTTCATTTCATTACAAGAAAAATCACAAAACTCCTCCTTTGTTCTCTCTAGAGCCCACGGCTCAAAACCCTCTCCAAACCAAATCCATAGCTTGATTTTCTATCATTATACAAGCATACACACATCATATCTAAGGTATTCTAAGAATGTTCAAGAGTTGGTTATCCATTTGAAAAAGGAAGGATAAGAAGAAGAAAGAAAAGGGTTTTACTTGGGAAATTTAGCGTTTCATTCTATTTTTCAAGCCAAGAGTTTTAAATCACAGGCGTGTGATTGGTTTTCTTTTATCTACTCATCATAACAAGTTATATATTAAGGGCTTAAATCATTTCATAAAGCTAAAGATTTTATGTGTTCATATGATATATTTAGCTAAATCACCGTTTAGGGTACTTTTGAATATGTAAAATGAATTTTTACTTATGATCATTGTTTTGTACACTTAGTTTACAATGCCATATGGAGGTATAATATTATGTAAAAGCATGTATAAGTATTTTAACATGTTGGTTAAGTATTAACATGTATAAGTGCAAATTAGGGTTTTAATGATTTACTTAATAAGTTGCAAATGAAAATGATGTAAATAACATGTTAAACTTGTTATCTTGGATATTCTTGAGCAAAGTATGACCTAATGGATTTTATATATGTAAAAACAATAAGATAGAAATGTGTGAAGTAGTTGTAAAAGGGTTGAACGCTAAATGGTAATTAAAATCAAGCTTAAAACTGTCTAAATCACAAAAAACCTCTAACTTATGTTTTTGTCGAATTTATTAAAGCCCTTTTATATTTTATAAATATATTACTTCTCATGTGGATTCCAAATTATTCTGGAAAACTCGAGAAATCCGATTTATAAAACGAAAGAGATACGTTGATACGAGTTTAGACGCTAAATACTTTATAAAGCAAATTATATAAAAAAAGTTACTTTTATGCAGAAACTTATACTTTGTAAACATCAATAATATGATAAAACTTTCAATTACGAGAACGTGTTCAAAAGAATCGCTAAAAACGGAGCTATAACGAATAAGATACGACAAAAACGGGTTTTTATGTTTAATTATAAAGTATAAAAAACGAATTATATAGTGTTATGACAGTAAAAAAACACTATTAATCACAGATCTCAGAAAAACCTAAAATATGATTTATGATCACTCGTCTTAATACGAAAGCGTGGGCGTAAGAAACGCGAGAAACGGGCTTAAAACGACAAAGTTATGTCATTTTTGCTAAAGGCGTAATTATAAACGTTTTTACTTATAAATACGATTTCACGTAAACGATTAGATGGTGATATAGCTATATAGATAATATATGTTATTAGTTATCAAAGTGCTTAGTTCTAGGGAATTTCATAATGAGCTTCTTCGGATGGGCGTATTGACGAGAAGGACTAAAAAAAAAACTTGTTGATTACGATTTAAAGTGTCTAAACCTTTTTCCTCGTACGTCAAGGTTATACCTCTTAAATTATGATAGCCCGAACGATAGTACGATGATAAACTATTAGGATTATATACAGTTGTTGTTAACACCCATCTTAGGACAACGTACTTGAAATTGATTCGAACCTATTTAACTAGGTTGCATTCGGGCAGTTAGCGTGACGCGTTTTTAATTGGGATATTTTGTGATCAGTTTACTCAATAAGGTGAGTTCATAGCCCCTGTTTTACAATTATTGATTTACAAGTTTTTAGGGTGAGAAACATATGCATGTTTTACAAATTGGACGCAAGTGTACATTTTATCATGATTACGTTTTGCCTAAGTAGCGATAACCCACTATGCCCATGAATCATGAACTGTTCAATTAATGGATGTGAGCGCGAAGATTATAGATAGATCTATTTGGGATTGACCTCCCGTTCGGGTGACTAGCTATCACTGGAAACGAACGTATATCATGTCGGATACTGGATGTTATGGGTTGAACATCATCACGGGCAATGTAGGCAATATTTATATATTGTATTCAATGCAGAGAGAGAAGGTGATTGCCTATGCTTCTCGACAGTTAAAAGTTCACGAGAAGAACTACACCACTCACGATTTAGAGCTTGGATCGGTAGTGTTTGCCCTAAAGATATGGAGACACTATCTATACGGAACCAGATGCACCGTATTCACCGACCATAAAAGCCTACAACACATTCTCGATCAGAAGGAGCTTAACATGAGGCAACGCCGTTGGCTAGAATTACTGAGTGACTACGACTGTGATATTCGTTATCATCCAGGGAAAGCAAACGTAGTGGCCGATGCGCTGAGCCGTAAAGAACGGATTGAGCCATTGCGGGTTCGAGCCTTAGTTATGACAATTGGTTTGGATCTTCCCAAACGAATATTAGAAGCTCAGATCGAAGCCCAGAAACCAGAGAATATCGTAAATGAAGACGTAGGAGGTATGATCCGAAGGGATATACCCAAGGAAAGATTGGAACCGCGTGCCGATGGGACACTATGCTTACACAGCAGGAGTTGGATACCTTGCTATGGAGACTTAAGATCCGTGATTATGCACGAATCCCACAAGTCGAAATATTCTATCCATCCCGGTTCCGAAAAGATGTACCAAGATGTGAAGAAATTATTTTGGTGGCCAAACATGAAGGCTGACATCGCCACGTATGTTAGCAAATGCCTGACATGTGCAAGGGTCAAGGCCGAGCATCAAAGGCCATCGGGGTTGCTAGTACAACCAGAAATACCCGAGTGGAAATGGGATAATATAACAATGGATTTTATCACCAAACTCCCTAGGTCGTCACAAGGTTTCGACACCATCTGGGTGATTGTGGATCGACTTACAAAATCTGCTCACTTCTTACCAATACGGGAGAATGATCCGTTGGATAAGTTGGCAAGGTTGTACCTGAACAGGATAGTGGCAAGACACGGGATACCTGCCTCAATTATCTGTGATCGTGATGGAAGATTCACTTCAAATTTCTGGAGATCATTTCAAAAAGCTTTGGGTACAGATATTAGTATGAGCACTGCGTATCATCCAGAAACTGACGGCCAGAGCGAGAGAACCATTCAAACTCTCGAGGACATGCTACGTGCTTGCGTGATCGATTTTGGCAAAGGCTGGGTTAAGCATTTGCCATTGGCCGAGTTTTCATACAACAACAGTTATCACGCTAGCATAAAGGCCGCCCCTTATGAGGCACTGTATGGTCGAAAATGTCGATCACCGGTGTGCTGGGCCGAGGTTGGGGAAGCCCAACTGACTGGCCTGGAATTAATCCAAGAAACAACAGAAAAGATCGTCCTGATCAAGCAAAGGATGCAAGCTGCACAGGATCGACAAAAGAGCTACGCTGATCAGAAACGAAAGCCGATGGAGTTCGAGATTGGGGACAGAGTTATGCTCAAGGTCTCACCTTGGAAAGGGGTCGTACGGTTCGGTAAGCGGGGCAAGCTGAACCCGAGATATGTCAGACCTTTCAAGGTGTTAGCAAAAGTTGGGAAAGTTGCCTACAGGCTGGAACTTCCTCAAGAGTTGAGCAGAGTTTACCATACTTTCCATGTGTCTAATCTGAAGAAATGTTACGCCGACGAACCATTAGTCATGCCGTTAGAAGGAATTCATGTTGACGATAAGCTCTAGTTTGTGGAAGAGCCCGTTGAAATCATGGAACGGGAGATCAAACGATTGAAGCGAAGCCGGATACCATTGGTTAAGGTTCGCTGGAACTCTAGGCGGGGCCCTGAGTTCACCTGGGAACGTGAAGATTCGTTCAAACAAAAATACCCACAACTCTTCACAAACCGGGCTTCGTCATCCACTACAAGGTCTTAAGCTTTGAGGACAAAGCTCTTTTAACGGGTGGAGACTGTAACATTTCTCATTTTCGTGTCATTGTACGACTCTATTAATGATCACTATTTATTTTAGTCTGATACGCGTTTACTTTTAATATTTACTTTTAAGTTAAATCGCGTAGACTAAAAATAATCAATGAATGTAAATGGTCATCAAATAAGGTAAGGTTTACATCAACCAAGTAAGAAATAATCATTGAGAAGACAATTATGCACTTTGCGTATTTTATTTTTATTGGTCACGTAAAAGGGTTACGTTTCGCGATAAAATACGTTGGGACACACCCCGGAAATACCTAGGATTACCTAGACTCAAACCAATACCCACTTTTATAACCTCAACACAAAAATTAATCAATTGTGTGCCTATAACCTACTAGGGGCCGGTTAGGGGTCCAAAACAACTAGGAAATCTTCCTAAATATTATATAAGTACATGTACAACTATGGTTCAATAAATGAATGTCCTAATGGTCTCCTGATGACAAAGTATCCATTGGGTAATGACCATTTCCTTCCTTGGATCCATTCTTAGCCGCGGTTAACCAAGAGAAGGGCACACAAACCATATTATTTCATATCTTAAACATATCTTGTACATCAACTAACTTATTAAGTCATGTACTTAGTGGTTTAACAAAACCATGTGTTACCAACTAGGAAACTCTCAAAAACCACTTCCTAGGGCACGAATTTGGTTTGTTTATGAAACTAGGAAAGTTAACTAGCTAATTGACTATAAATACTTGAACACTTACACCATTTCACACTTTTACAAAACACAAACACATAAACTTTTCCTCTCTTATGCTTCGGGTCTCAAACTGCAAACAAACATACTCACTTACTTCATTTCGAACCAACAAATATCCACAAGGCCACAAGGAGATCTACAAGCTAAGGTTGGGTTACGGATTCAGAAGGCTTTTGAAGGCTAGGGTTCATCGCGGTTTGGGTTGCTTACTCCTACTCGACATCCATTTCAATCTTAGGACTTTTGTAAGTAAGCCCTACTTGGACCATTCCTTGTTTAGTTTCTTTTTGTTCCTATACGCGACATGAGGTCACGTCGAATGTGGTGGTATGAGCCCAAACACGGTGAACATACATGGTTCATACCATGCATGTCACATGCGCATGAACCACATAGTTCATGAGTGCTCGACTACACCTACATTCGTCCTGGTCTCACCATTGTGCCTAGGGTCACATTTGGTATAGGCGTTGCACGTCAAGAGGACGTGAACATGCATGGGTTTCAACCATGCATGTCGCGATTATGAAAATATGTCACGTGAACACGTATGTCATATTGTTGCGTATGTATATGGGTGGCCATAGTTAGAGACTTGTGTGGTAAATGTTTTTCAAAACATTAAACGTGGTTACTTTAATTTGGTCGTAACATATCACTTGAAAACTCGACACTAAATCTTGTAAACACAGTTGCTTTGCTAAGGAACGGGACATATATGACTTGCAAGGATTAGGGTTGAAGTGTAAGTATTCAAAATGACGAGCCAAGACCATTGGACCGTAAGGGAGGAAGCCCAAAAGCTTAAAATGGTTGTCGGGCCCCTAACGGGCCTAAAAAGCCTATTAACGAACACGACAGCTTGTTTAATAAGCCCCACATATTGGAGACAGCTTATTTGTGAGCTTGTACAACTTTAATAATCTAGTTGGACCTAGTACAAGTTATTGGACCCAATAAAATAAAGCCCAACCCCTTAAAACTCTTAACGGGCTCATACAGAGTCCAACAAGCCCAATTCGAGCAAATAAGCTCGCGATAAGCTTGGACAGCTTATTGGTGATCTTATGAGAGCTCAATAAGCTTAATAGACTTAATTACACTTAATGGACCCAAATGAACCCAATGAAACACCTTAAAACCCTTATCGGGCCTTAACAGGCCCAAGTCGGCCCAATAAGAGTGCTTATTAGCTTATTAGCTTATTTTGAATAAGCTGAAAAAGAAAACAGATTGTTTGGGCTTAATATAAATTGGAAATGAACTAGCAAAGCCTATAAACCCTTAAGGGTGTTTGTCGAGTAAACTATTGGGCTTTCGGGCCCAATAAGCTCAAAATAAGCTACAATAAGCTCCCCAAGCTTATTTACAGCTTATCAAGCCCCACTAAGCTTATTGAGGACCTTTAGACTTATTAAAACTATAACAGAACTTTAAAACGCTAAACGGACCTTAACGGGCCCAATAAGGCCCGTTAAGCCAAAAATAAGCTCGATGAGCTTATTTAAAAGCCGAAATAGCTTTTATAACTTATTTGAACTTAACAAAAAGAAATGCCACTTGTTGAGTTTTATTTGGAGCTGAAATGCAATTTTTGCAAATCGAGGGACTAAAAATGTACAATTCGAAACTTAAGGGATTAAATTGTCACTTTCGAATTGTGATAACTCCAGGGACTGTTTTTGAAACATTCTGAAACTTAGGGATTGTTAGAGCTAATTTATAGAGCTATGGGCGGCTATATTGGGTAATTTTGACAAAAATAAACATGATGCCACTTGTTTGACATTTAATTGATGGAAAATGCAATTTGACAAATAGTCGTAAGGACTAAAAGTGTAAATTTACAAACTATAAAGAATAAAAATTGTCAATATTAAAGTTGACAATTCCAGGGACTGTTTTTGTCATTCTGAAAACTTAGGGCTGTCCTCAAACTTTATAAAGACCTTAAAATGTAAACTTTTAAAGTTTAGGGACTAAAAGTGTAATTAATAAAACTTGGGGTTTAAAATGTAAATAAAGGAATTATAAACTCATGTGACTGTAATGTAAATAAAGAAACTTAAGGGTATATTTGTGAGACAAAAGTGAATAAATAAAACACTTAACAAAGCGGTCGAATATTAAGATATTCGGACATTAAACAGGTTTAATTAACAACTTAATAAATAAATATATTTATTAACAATGATTTCACGTTTCTCGAGAACCGTAGATTATGTAAATACAATAACCATGTCAACACACCACACAAGTGATAACAGTATATATAAACTTAAAATGGAATTTAATTTATACGATGAGTCGTTAGCTTAAATGTGTAGACTAAGACTTGACCGTATTTACTAGGGGTGTGCACGGTTCGGTTTGGGTCGGTTTTTGGCTAAAACCGAAACTGAACCGTAATATTCGGTTTTTATAAAACCAAATAATCCGAAAACCGCTCGGCTTTTTGCGTCGGTTTTTTTGTTTTCTCTGGTTTTTTGCGGTCGGGTTTTTTCGGGTTTTTTCGGTTTCAAACCATTTATATTTGGTTTTTGCTAATTTATATTAAAAACTTGTTATAAACGTAGAAAATTGACTATTTTTATTATTTTTTTTTGTCCATTATGAAGCCGAATATGTTACACAAATTTTGTTGTACAATTATACACATACAAATGAGAAGACACCACACATGCATTGAAAATACACACAGTAAGATAATTGTCATTTGTAACGACTATTGTTCCAAGTAAACACACGTACACAACAAACATATATATAAACAGAAGATAAATATAAATTATAATAATTTCATCCATAAAATAAATATAAATTTAAAATTTTTAGTTATCATCTATCTATTTATATTATATTAATTATATATTATTATAAAATTGGTTTGGTTCGGTTCGGTTCGGTGTTTACGGTTCGGTTTTTGAACAAAAACCGAAATCGAACCGAAATTTTTTTTGTTTTTGAAAAATTTAAAAAAAGGTGTTAAAAAAAAAACAAAAAAAAAAAAGTGGAGGGAGGTTGAAAGGGTTGTAGATGGTTTGAAATAGATTAAAAAAAAAAAAAAATGTAATGTTTATGATAATTCCGAACCATCGGTTTCTATTTCAGGTCGTTTTTTTTGATATGGTTTTCTTGGTTTTCGGTTCGGTTTCGGTTTTTTTTCGGTATTCTTCTGCTACATTCACCCCTCAGTATGTACTTAGGTACTACTTGAACGGTGTGGATTCAATGCTTACTTTGAACTTATTTATACATTCAGAACTACCGTCTGCTAAGGTGAGTTCATACCCGTGTTTTAATGTTTATTTAAATGATTTACATCTTTGGGGTTAAACATGCTTTGATTTACAAATTGACGGCAATGTACTTTTTATACAAAGATCTACGTGTTTGCCTAAGTACGATACCATGCGCCCTTTATCATGAACTGTTAGTTACATAGTTGTAGTTAGGAACTGCATTGTGTGAGTACGAATGTTATTGATAGATCTATTTGGGATTGACGATCCCCGTTCGGGTGATTAGCTATCACTGGGAACGAACGTATACCATGTCGGATTCGGGATGTTTCGGGTTAGAACATCATTCACGGGCATTCATTGGCAATATTTTGCATTCATACATGTCGAGCCTCAGTGTCATGAGCTTAGAACGAGACGTTCATTTATGATGTTTTGCATGTGTTCAAATCATACACTTGGAAACTTGGCGGTCCTACTATTGATTTTACATACACCTATAGAAATCACACACTTTTAGTAGACCGTTTAAAGCATGTTTTTCAGGTCAATAAAGCACAGTGCATGATACAATTGGAAAGTCACTATGAAGATCAACACTTAAGATTTAGGGTCTTATTACATTTTGGGAAATTGTTATAAACCGAAATCTTTATTTATATTGTTGAACAAATTTGAAGCCATGGGCTTATGTAACAAACAAGTATTTTGTTAATCCAATGTATCTTTTTTAAACGACACGTTTAGTAGTCGTTCTCAGAACCTTGTGCTATTGATCCATAAATGTAACGCCTTCGGATATTCAAACATTCCGCTGCGTTCCCAGATTGAGGGTGTTACACAAAACATGGTATTTAAAACCAGAAAGACTCGAAATTAGGGAAGTCCAAAAGTTCGATTGAACAACGTCAAAACAAGACTTGACCAACGTATTAGAATGTTATCATTAATTCCGTATAAGTGTTCAAATTTTTAAGGCTAACATAGAACTAACAAACGGAAGCCTCACGAGTTTGCCAAGCTGACAAGCATGGGAAAGAATGGGAGGTTTCTCTGTAGTGCACAAAATTGAATTACTAGAAAGAATACGATGTAACATCTCACTCCATGGATGTCCAAGGCGTTGGTGCCACGTATACTGACTGGTGAGAAAAGCATGAGGTATAGTGGAAGGTTTCGTGACCGAGTAAAGATCTCCAGTGCTATTGTCACACCCCCAAACGGGGCCTGGACGGAATACGTGTCCGAAGGCGTGACTTTATTGAGCATCTCAAGTACAAAGCATAAAGAACGACCGGACCTCGACCGAAGGGGTATAGTATTTTCCTAGTTGGCCTAGGTCTGGTTCCATCTCTCGCTCTTCCCTCATAGTCCCCTTGCAGAAATATTCTATTTTAGTTCGGAGGTCTTCAGTTACGTATCTGCCTATCGACAATCTCTTAGGGAGTATTCGATAAACCCCTATAGTTAGGCCTCTACAAAAACCTAGGCTAATCAAGGGTTAGGATTAGCCGTAGTAGAAGCACTATACGCAAATGGCGAATTTTCAGGAGTATGGCGGCAAACACATGGAGTCACAGGTGACTTTACACAGTGTTAATATTTTGTTATCTAAGGTGGTGTCTAAAAAGAAACCCGGAGGTTCGTCATTTCTCTTACCATTAGCCCTGTCATAAAAGTTGTTTGGAGGTTATTTGACTTGGTTGAAACGGGACTAATGTTGCAGGTCCCACGGTGGCGCCGACTAATTATACAAAATATGCACGATCAGGCTCAGAAGGGAATCGTATAGTGATTGCTAAGTCTTGGATAGCATGGTCCAAACACAAAAAGAAACACTACGTTAAGTGAATGCATGGGGTGTCCAGCGAATCACCACCGTCATAGGAGTAAGTATGTGCTATTGTAATGAAAATAAGAGTAAATAAGTATGTATGTGTGTCTTAGCCATACTTGGAGACCTTGCCATCTATTTATAGGTGTAGAAATGAGTATAGAACGAGACCTAGCATAAATTTCGGTGATCGTACTAGGTGTCCCTACGGATTAAATGGATGATTCAGGAACGGTAGCCACGTTTTCTATCTTGGCTGGAAAGCCTTTATAGAGAGGGATATCGTGGGTGATTGACTTGAACAAGTCTGACCTTTGCCCTAGTTTTGTCGAAGGCTCATCGAGAAGGATTTGGGTCTTCGCATGGCGGATTCCCATACCTGGTAATCATCCCAAAGATGATTTTACGCCACTCAAAACCATTCAAAGATCTAATAGTACAATTGGGAATAAAATCCCATTTGAGCTCGAAGGGGAGGCCTTTGAACTAGGGAGGAGGGTACGTCATCAGACTTATCACCAAGTTTCCAAGAACTAGAAATGGGCATGATGCAATCTGGGTCATCATGGACAGGTTGACTAAGTCTGCTCATTTCCTACCCATTCGTGAGGACTTTAAGATGGATAGGTTAGCTAGACTCTACCTCAATGAAATTGTTGCAAGACATGGTTTGCCAATTTGAATCATAAGACCGTGATAGTCGCTTTACGTCACGATCCTGGTAGTCAATGAAAGAGGCATTAGGAACCCGTTTAGACATGAGTATGACTTACCATCCACAAACTGATGGTCAAAGCGAGCGTACCATTCAAACTTTAGAAGACATGCTCAGGGCATACGTCATGGACTTCAGAGGAAGTTGGGACGTTCATCTTCTATTGGTTGAATTTTCTTATAACAATAGTTACCATTCTAGTATGAGGTGTGCACCCTTTGAAGCTTTATATGGAAGGAAGTGTCGTTCACCCATTCTATAGGCAGAAGTAGGAGAGGCACAACTGATAGGACCAGAAATCATGTAAGAAACCACTGAGAAGATCTCACAAATCAAAGATAGACTTAAGGCTGCACAAGATCATCAAAAGAGCTATGCTGACAATCATAGGAAACCTTTAAAATTCAATATAGGTGACATGTCCTGCTCCAAGTGTCGCCTTGGTACAGGTGTTGAACGCCTTTAGGAGAAAGGAAAGCTAGAGCACCTAGGTTTGTTGTACCATTTGAGATCATTGAGAGGATCGATCATGTAGCCTATCGACTAAGACTACCTGAGGAGCTAAACGGCGTTCATAACACGTTTCACGTGTCGAACTTGATGTGTCATTGTGAGTAAGTATTTTATGTATCAAGTTTTACTATTTATTTTATGCCGACTATACCTAAAACAACACTTTAACGGGCAGTGTACCCGATCAGATGGAGTTACGTGGTAAGTAGGGTGTCGATCACTAAGAGTGAGGGAATTTATATCTAATCTATGAATATTTTAGTTTATCTAAGTTAAACTTAAAACTAATGCAAAAGGGGGTTTCAGCTTGAGATACTAGCACGGGTTTGTTTATCTTACCTAAGGTTTTGATGACAAGTAAAGCAATAAACACACACAAGAAGAGAAACAAATGATAGAGAAGTGGTCAAGAACTAATGTAAGGAAAACGTATCAACCATGAATAATCTGATAAAATACAAGTTTGTGTATTTAGTGCAATGATTGACTTATCTCGAAGGGCATATCATTCCTAGACTTAGGCGGTACTTCTTCCTAAGACCTAGACACGCTAATTCTGTCACAATTAGACGCATCCGCATAAAGCATCCTTATGTTGATTATAATCTATCTTAGGATCTAAGTAATGGTGCTCTTACTAAACCCTAGCTCATGGAGACTTTACCCACTTACTGCTTAACGGCTCTTTATATACTAGTAGTCCACTGTCCGAGTCCTTACCAATGGAATAAGAACGTACTCGTTGATACCAAGGTCACCTTATGGCTCAACTAAGCTCACTAAACTAAAGGCAAGGATAGGTCAATATTTGTGATCCTATAATTCTAGATATATAAATTGCAATATGGAGAGCTATCTCGGACTCTTAGCCTACGCCCAAACAACACCGAAGTTGCAGCGCATTAAATATGTAGGACTAGACACAGTTGAATGATAAGTCGCATACTTAAGCACGTAAACGAATATAAATTGATAAACAAAAACAACAATTAACGATAAATTAAGCAATTAAGATAAACAAACCAAACATTAGATCTTCATAAACATGGCTGATACCTAAAGGTACATCGATATCATTGTAAACATACATACGGTTGATAATGAACGACTAAAAAAAAAGAAACTCAGTCGAACGCGTATTCTGTTGTGCAAGATTACAAGAGTTTCCTATGATCTTTGAGGCTCCTTTTCTGACCTCAATGCTCCAATATTCCATCGATTGGTTCGACTTGGTGGTTTAGGGATATCACTTGCATAAATAAAATGAGTTTAGGATCTGTCTATTTTATAGAGTCCATTAAGGTCGGTACGATAAGACGGGCGTATCCAATGGGTTGGATACGGTGTATTAGAGTTTCTTGGAGTAGGGACCACGTTTGATATCTTCCAGAATATTATATTCATTCCATATTTCTAATACGGCGTATTGGTCTTCTCTGGATACGACGTATTGAACAAGTTTCCTTTGTGGTCTTTGGTGAGTGCAGGCACGGATACGCCGTATCTTCTTGATGGATACGGCGTATTGGTCTTCAGAATAGTAAACTTTCAAAATATCTTCATTTAAGCTCCAGAATGCGCGCCTTTTGCTAATATTTACCAAGTACTCTGTAATTACTGCAAATTCTCAAATATAAATGATTAAGTAACAATTCTTTGCAATAATTATAATTATACAAAATGGGTTAATTACATGGGATAAATGATGCTATAAAATAGACGTTATTTGATGTCATCAAATATCCCCCCACTTGAATCCTACTTGTCCTCAAGTAGCCTTTAGAAGTTTATAAAAATGTATCCCTAAGGATTTTTACGTTTAAGCATTTATTTGATCTATTACAAGTACACAACCAAACACTTCACGAAATAAGAAGATGAAAACACTCAAATCACTCATCTAATTTATGTGGTAACATGTAACTAATTTGCTCAATTGCTCGGTCGTGACGAGTATTCTATCATAGGATTGGCAAGAATACGCATCTCCACCACTAGAGCTAAGGAGTAACAAGTTTATAAAGGTAAATATAGGTTTGTATGATAAGGCTTAGGGTTGATCATTCTACAATCTTTCACCAAAAGTACCACACCAACAAGGCAGCTAAAGCACACATACATGGCCGTAACGACAGAATAGACATGTGTGTTCGATCACATCCTCATTCGAGTTTAACTAACGGTTAGGATGAAAAATGATATAGGGTAGGGATCTTCTAACTTTCACCAATAGTAATAAACCAACAAGGCAGCTGAGATATGCATACATGGCCGTAACGATGGAATATACATGCACGCTAGATTACATCCTCATTCGAGTAAAACTCATGGTTAATGATTAGGAAAGGGAATTAAATTATTGTTAAATAAAAATTACGAAACAAATAGATTAAGTCTAAAATACAAGTTGCTAGACACTTTTTCCCGACCGTTATCATGATAAAGACACAACTATTTACAACGTCTTGATCATAGATCAAAAACAACAACCTAAGTTGGCGTTCCCGTAACGCTCAACTTCCCATTCATCCCAAACTTTACATACTTTACAAGGTAAGTGGCGATATCTTCAACTTTATACAATACTCTACATCGTCGATTTGTATCAACGAATAATCGATCCTTCGTGTAATTCCTTTGGTAGTTGCGAAACGATTATCTTTTAACTTTCCTTTTCTTTTTTTGTTGTGAATTTTTCTATTTTATTTTTATTTTTATTTTTTTTGAACACTATACTATGAAACTCGGTGTAGTTTCACCATCTTCACGATCATAATAATTCCAGATAATTCCTTCGGTAATTCTTCGTTCTATCGTGTACGTACCATGGCGATATCTTCCACTTTATACAATACTCTACATCGTCGATTTGTATCAACGAATAATCGATCCTTCGTGTGATCCCTTCACTTTTAAGAAAGACTCGGGAAATATAAACTTTACACTTTTAAGCAACTAGCAACTGTAAAATAAACTTAATCTAACAGGGTAGGCTAAGGTGTAAAGGTGTAACGAAACAAATTATTGGTGTAGTTCCTAAAGGATTGGCTCTACGGGTTGTTCTAGGGGTATCATACTCTTAAAATGAGAGTAAACAAAGGGTTTATTCGGGGTTAACTAACCAGTGTAGTTAGTTAATAAGCAACAAGTAAAGGCGATTTGGGTGTAATCCTAAAATTTACCAATTTAAACAAGTTACTCCATCTAAATTCATAGTACTCATTATTGCGGTCTCGGATAGATATACCAAGCCAAGATCTAAAGTCTACAACATCATCGGCACACTCATATTTTGTGGAATTTATGTAAACATTTAGAAACGGATAGGTTAAATCCTCATAATATCTAACAAGGGTTATTGTGTGCTGGTTATGTATCAAGTAATTTCACAAATGTATGCTTGAATTTTTTTTTAATTTGAGCATAATTTTAGCATTTTAATGTGAAAAATAAGACAAGTAAACATTCTAATTCCATCCCCCACGTGAATTATAAAACGTCCTCGTTGTATATATAAAACATTAAATACGGGAATTAAAAAGAATTAGAATGAGAAACTCCCCTAATATTTGCTCGGTAGATTCTTCATGTTGAGTTTATTTGAGCAAGATTGTGTTAAATAGCCATCTTGAAGTTTCAAGACTCCAACACTTCCAGATTTCCAGATCGTAGATTCTCTACCAATATTTTCGATTTTCTTTCACGAGGTCTGTGGGTTCACACGAGGTACTTCTTCAGATGTTAACTTATCATTGAAGACTATAGCTGGGAATTCGGTTTTAATGGATATGAGGTCATGAACGTCTTCATCATACCAGATCTTACCATACTTAGTATCGTTCATGTGCAGAATACGCGTATTGCCTATAACTAACAATTATGTTTTTAAAGTGCATAAAAAGTAAAGACTGAATAAATACGCCGTATGGTATGGAGCGGATACGCCGTATTGATGTCTGGGAAGACAGACTCGATAAAAATAAATAACATTCTTGGTTGTCTCCCAGGAAGCACTTTTGTTTACAGCGAAGTCTTTAAGTTAGACTTTTTCTTCCGCTTCCATACACTTGAAATCACTTTCTCTTCTCCATTCTGCTCTTGGTTTGGATAGCATGCTTGGTTCAGTAACATACTCACGAACAATGATGCTGAACTTACTGCCAGTCTTTGGTCTATCATTCACAAACAAATCAAAACATCATATCATAATATACATACAAAAATATGAGAACCTGTTTCAAAGTTAGATACATCATGACATGAATAATAAATGTACAATAGATAGAAACAAAGGATAAAGATAGAGGGATCATAGGTCTGGTTGCTGCTGGTCCTGCTGGGCTGTGGAGGTGCTGGCCTCGCCAATCCTCTTCCTGGTGCGTCTCTGGCATGCTGCAGGTGAGCTCCCCCGAAAGGTCCCATCGAATGCCTGAAATGTCTGCCCGCTAGCCTCCATGAGTTGTGTCATACATGAAATCATCCATGTGGAGAATCTCCCCTGATCGATCATCGATCTCTCCAAAAGTCCTTGTAAAGTCTTGACATCCTGTCGTAACCCATGCACCTCTTCCTCAAGTCTCCCCAATCTTTGAGGCATAGTCCTACCCATAGTAGGATGTGGTGGTGGTGGCTGCTAAGGTGCCTGTACGGGTGTTGGATCAACCTGAACATCCTCATCGACTGCAGGAGCATCCTCAGCGGCTCTAGAGGCACCAACCGCAACAACCTGCTGCCTCTTTGGTCTCGGGGCTACCCAAGCCCAGTCATCTCCTATATCCATGTAGATGTTAAGCTTAACAAGCTCACCCATGTCAATCAATGGCAACTCACGGGCCACAACAGATAATCCTCTCAACCCATCATCACTCACTAGACCAAAATGATGAGCAAGACTGTAACACCCCCATTTTTACAATATAGCAGCGGAAGCTAATCTGGGGTATTACTTCATGGATACAACAATCATAATCA